>SKCR01023453.1:0-187055 GCA_019454045.1 Zanthoxylum bungeanum | reverse complement strand
AGTCTTTTGGAGATAAATCTTTGTTGTCTATATATGGAGCACGGAAATGATTCATCAAACATAACATTCTTCATATCATAGTTTTCAAGTAGAGATTCAACAAAATATTGTGTTCCATCTCTATGTTTTTGGTTGTATTATAAAGTAAATTTGCTTGCAACCCTTACAATATATAGTTTGGACAAATATTGCTCTAAGAAATTATCGTACACGCCTCAAAAACTAGATTCCCCACTTCATTCCCCAACAACCACATTCATTATTTTTTGAACTTTCATCTCTCAGGTAGAATGGTCATTGAGACATTCCATCCTGAACGATTATCATCCCGTCACATCCCAATTATTATTTAGGATAAATAAATCGTCTCAAATCCATACTAATATTTTAAATTGGGATGAAAAATCGTCTCGAATTCCTGACTGAATGGTGTATGATCCCGAATCTCGATCGAAATTCAAGACTTTTAGATTAAAATTTGTGATTTGGGACAAAAAAATCATCTCGAAATCCTGGCTTGGATTTTATTTCAGGACGATATATCATCTCGAATCCCGACTGAAATTTTTATTTGGGAAGAAAAATCATTTTGATCGAGATTCGGGACTTTTTAGTATAAAATTTGGGATTTGGGACAAAAAAAGTCATCTCGGATCCCGACCTCAATTTTTTATTCAAGATTTAGGATTTTCTATCACCCTATTAAAAAAAAATTCTAAAAATTTTTTGTTGTACGGTCAAGATTGCATGGTGGGCCTTAACAAGCTCATTCATTATTTTTTGAACTTTCATCTCTGAAGTAGGATGGTAATTGAGACATTTCATCTCGATCGATTCACATCCCGTCTCATCCCAATTATTATTTAGGATGAATAAATAAAAAAAATCTTGATCGATATTTTAAATTGGGATGAAAAATCATCTCGAATCCCTGACCGAATGATATGGGATCTTGAATCTCGATCGAGATTCATGATTTTTAGATTAAAATCTGAGATTTGAGACAGAAAAATCATCTCGAAATCTCGACCCGGATTTTTTTCGGGACGATATATCGTCTCGAATCCCAACCGAAATTTTCATTTGGGAAGAAAAAATATTCTGATCGAGATTCAGGATTTTATAGTCTAAAGATTGTGATTTGGGACAAAAAAATCGTCGCAAATCTCAATCTCAATTTTTTATTCAAAATAATATATTGATGTGAATCCCTATCAAAATTTTCACCAAATCCCAAAATAAATGAAGCCTGATCTCGAGATTTTCTATCAATCTTATATAAAAAAAAATTCTGAAAATTTTTTGTTGTAGGACCGGTCAAGATTGCATGTTGAGCATTAACCGAAGATAAGGAATGGGCATAATTACACAGCCCACTCATTCTTGTTTTCTCCAAGGGTGGAGGCGGTTGTTTTTTAAAATTTCAGCATGAACAGCAGCTTAATATGGAAGCACTTCTAAGAAAACGCTTTTATTCAAGCATGTAAAAGCATTTTTCAGAAAAAAGCTCCTTCCATATTAAGTGTGTTGCTTTCTAAAATAAAAATTAGTTGAAACATTACTAGCACAAGATCCCAGTTAATTCTACATTGGAAGTTGGGATGTTTTGATCGATTAATTAAAAAGATTTTCAGAAGAAGTTATAATCAATCAATTAATTACATATTATATAATTATTAATACCAAATCATACGTACATATATTTTTGTCCCCTAATTTTTTTGAGACTGTCACGTGACATCAGAAAAATTAGGGGAAAAAATAAATTTAAATCATCATTTTAATTAATATTTATATTAAGTCGTCATTTTAATTAATATTTATAATATATTTAATTTAATTAATATTTATGGTACGTTGTATTTCCACGTATCTCAATATCTATAACGTATTTAAATGAATAATTATGATATATTGAATTTTCTACAAGATTCATATTTTTGTGTTTCATATATCTCATCATGATTATATATATATATATATATATTTACTTTAATATACGACTTAGTGGTACAAGGATCTTAATTTGATGGATTAAATTGGGCTTTGGTAAGTGTCGGCTATTTTTTTTTTCCTTTTTTGGAAAATAAAAACCGGCATAAATACACGGGTCTATGTATATCTAGTAAAATATAAAGTTTGCGACTTTCTGATTATAATTTTGCAATTATTTAATTATAAGGTGAGGAATCAATTAGCTATTTTATTTGATTTTCTTGCCGTGAGTGATTGAATATTTCACAAAACGGCAACAAGCTGGAGTTGGGTTCTTTGTCGTTTTCGATAGTTAGAGCTTTTATATGATACAGCCCTAGTAATATGAAGAGACAAATCTTGACCATTTGATTAAAAACAAATCACAAATGTTTGCGATCAAAGGTGATCGAAGTTATTCTCAGTGGAGTGTGGGCCCTTACTTCATCATGCTAGGTGCGGAAATCACACATGTTGACAACTGAAAGAGTCCAAAGTAGGTGATGTGGTGGCGACGTCTCCAGTTAGATTGAGTGTTGCGCGTTCACTCTCCCTTAGGCGCGTTGCTTCAGTTCCTTAATTTCCTTAAGCAGAAGAATCGTCCTAATATTGTTGCTGTTTTTTTTAGATTAATGAAAAATTTCATTACTTAAAAAAAATATATCTAATGATATATTTATATAATTATTTCGGTTATAATATAATATTTAGGATATTTTAATACTCAAGTATATTTAAGATAAAATCTAACAATATAAATCAATTTATGTATTTTGTGCAGGGATCGACTTTGCAGTTATTTTCATTATAGTCCCAAAATAACTTAATAGTAAATGATCCAATTTTTTAATTATAATATGATTAAGGGTCTGAAAATGTAAAAATCATCTTAGACCTCGAGTATGTCATGACCGGCCTTAATTATGTGTTTCTCATAATTAATAGTAAGACGAATTCATACATAAAACTATATTGTTGTTGTTACTATTACATATATTATTTTTCTTGTTCTAACAATGCTAATTTTACAAAAATAGGTTTATTATCCTTTTTTTAACTATGCAAATTTAACAAAATTAGGTTTAATATTTCTTATATCATTGTTTACATAGAGAATTTCCAAAGTCATTAATTTTCTATCCTTATAGATCCGTAAGTTTTAACATATTTTTATTTAGTCTAGTTTTGTAACATCCTCATTCCGGGTGATGCTACTGACAGGAATAGGTCTAACAATATTAATTCATGTGGTGTATAAGCTCATGCACGGGACCGATGCCCAACTCAATCTCCTGAATGCATGATACTTTTCAAACTAAAAACTCAATTTCAATATACATTATGACCTAGTAATGAATAATGATCATCTATAACTCTTTACATGCACATTCTTTACTAAGCAATTATATGCTACACAATAATTTCTGACACTGTCTGGACTAAACTCTGACTCGACCTAGTGGACTAAACCCAATAGTGACGGCCATCAGTATCCGTCTTCTCGAACTCGACCTCCAGAATTACCTGTAAAACAAAACACTAGTAGTGGTGGGTTAGATCGTTGAACGATCTAAGTGAGTGGACAATTTAAAATGAAAACTGAAATACTATTATGAAAATGTTTGGTTTCAAAACCAGAGTTCAGAAATAGCTTAATATGCAAAAAAAAATCTGATCTGAAAACTCTGAACTCTTTTCTAAAAATATTTTCTGAAAGTCTCTTTTATAAACTGAAAACAACTTCTTTCTTTCTGAAAAACTTTTCTAAAGCCTGCTTTTCTGGAAATCTCTTATAAATTACTTTCTCTGAAAAACTTTATTTCTAGAAAACCTTTCTCTGGGACTTTTTTCTGAAAACTGTATTTAAAAACTATTTCTAAAAATCGGCCTCTGTCTCTGAAAACCTGATGTATGGGGGCGTTACGTATCGCCTTCCCCCCATACGCCTAACTAGAGCCAGGAGTGCAAATCTATGACTTTGGGGCGTTACGTATCGCTATCCCCCAAAACATTCCACTTATGTCCCTGAAACTAGTGGTATGGGGGCGTTACGTATCACCGTCCCCCAAGCCACTGAACTAGAACTGGGGGTGCAGATCTATGCTACCCTCCAAGCTCTGAAAATAGGATCTATGGGCATCTGTCATCCCTAGTCCTGAACTAGGATATGGAGGCGTTACGTATCGTCGTCCCCCAGTCCTCTAAATGTGCACATGTGCTGTCCGTCAATTCCATATCTGAATCAAGTTACATATTGAGGTGGGTTTTTCCCCCATGCCTCGAAAATATAAAACTAATGTTTTGAAAATATTTCTTTTCTAAATCATTTCTCAAAACATGCTAAATAAAATACAACTAATAATAAAATTGGCTAACGCCCTAATAGCGAAAAGTAAGTCTGATATGAACAACAACATAATGAAAATCAATTTAAAAGAAAATGTCCACTCGCAGATTTGGATTCTGGCTGGCGTAGCCCTCTTGCTGAAGAAAACTCCAACTTCTGCGATGATCTATAATTGATAACTTTGATTAGAAAATGGGTTAAGAAATATTTTCTGAATCAAACTAAGTTTATCCACTAAAGTACTTATTATTATTTTAAGGCATATCATACTCGTATTATGATGTAATGTGTATTCACAACTGATATGAGACCCTTAGGGTGGCTTCTAACATGTTAGGGTGAAGTTGGAATGGTTTAAAACTGATTTGAGGAATTTTTTTAACAACGCTTCGCGACGCGGGGCATTGCGCGTCGCGCGCGCATCATTCCAGAAACTTACCCGAAATTCCCAGTACGCGTCGCGAAGCAAGACCTTGCGCGTCGCGACGCGCATCAAACCAGAAATGTATTTGGAAAAATTCCCAGTCCGCGTCGCGACGCGGAGTATTTTGCGTCGCGATGCAAGTCTAAATTCTGGTCTTAACTTCATGCTTTCATACTCAATTTTGCTCAACACTCTTTCCATATCTCCACACAATCAAATAAACTCAACAAATATCCAAAATATTATCAATATCAACTAATGTCCAATATATAATCTTTACATAATCTCATGCCCAAATCTTAACAAATTGGGGGTTCCCCACAATCATCATTTTCTTATCACTAAAACCATATAAACATCACTAACCATAACTCAACAACATCTATCAACCAATAAATCATCAAAACATCAACATCTAAAACTTGGGTTAAAGTTTCCTTACCTTTTCTCACTTCTCATTTTCACCACTCAAGTCTTCTTGGCTTGGTTTTTCTTCCCTCTAGTTTGTGGTGATTTGATTCGTGCTTGTTCTTCTTCAATTTTTTGGTGAGGGACCTGTTGGGTTTCTAAGGTCAAACCAAGATCATTCAAGTATAGAAATCATGTGTGAATACAATAAGAAGTATGGCGGAATCATACTTACAAAGATCGGCTTTTGCGATGCGACGAACACAAAACTTTCTTCAAGCTTTGAAGCTCTCGGCTTTCTACAATTTTATGCTCCATGGAATTCGGTCAAGCCCTCCATGTGTGCTCCAAGAAGTTGGCCCTATGCCGAATATTGAGGGAGAAGAGAGAGGGAGAGTGATATGTTGTATATGGTTTCAAAAACCTAATCCATCATATACCAAAATCTCTTCCAAAAATTAGTAAAAACTTTTCCAAAAAGCTTAGACAATTTTGGAGGCAAAATGGCAATAAATGCCTACAACAACTCACATCACTATTCACATCAATCAATGATGACAAGCATCACTTCACTCAAAGTGATGTGACTTCCATCACTTGATTGACTAGTGATTTGACGCTTCATGTGACTTGTGGGCCGCACTTGAATTCGAAATACGAGTGGGCCCGCTAACACTCCCAGGCTCGGGTTCACTAATTCCGAATTAACGAATTTTCCGTTGCGAAGTAATTAAATCAAATTTAATTAAATAATTATGCCTAGCAAAATTACTATTCACATCGCTAGCGAATTAATTCTAAATTAACTCGTTCGCCCGAATTAAAATCTAATTTTAATTTCGCGTCGAAATCTAATTTCGTATAATATATCAAATATATTATTTTATCGATTAATTCCAAATTAATCGTTCTCTCTCTTTAAATAATATTTTATCCCAGATAAAATATCTCTGTAATTAATCCTAGATTAATTTTCTCTCTCTTATAATTAATCACAGATTAATAAAGTGCGAGTCATACGTCATCGGCGAATCTTCGGGAAGCGACCCATGAGATCCCCGGATATGTTGGCAGTAAATCCGGTCGTCGGACTATCCGAACACGTACGTACCTAGTACCACATTTTTACCGATTTACAAGACATAGTTGGCTTCTAGCAAAGCACCGTGCCTACCCAATTCTCCAGAAATATTCTTAAAGGAATATGTAATCTTTATCAGGCGTAGTATGCGTAGTATTGCGTATTTCGATCCAGCATCGGATGTCACGTGCTAGGCCTGGGGCTGGAATTGTGTCTGCCCCGTACGAAGCACATATCGGATCTCTGGTAACTAGTCTCTATAATCGGATAATCATGACCTAGTCATATTATCCCGATGGCTGCAGTACATAAGAGCACCAGTTCCGTATCCTACGTGATCATCATCTCCACTATGACTGGAGTGATACTTCCATCTTGACATCACACCCAATACACTACGATTCTCAATATACCCAGAAGAGGCGTACACAGAACCTGTTAAAGCCCTGGACGACCAAAACCAAAGTATATTGATTGTCGCAAGTATTATGGTGCAAGTCTCAGGTTAAGACCAAATACACCTACCCTGATTCGGACTTCCATAGACACATAGTCATACTACCAATGGAATTCTGAGGGGTCTATCCAGAGAGAAGCTGTTTCCGTACCATCGGTAAACACAACCTCATATTACACTTGCATGAGTATCCTATACCTAAATATATGAGAACTATGTCGTTATGCTCCCACAACGCGCACAAGTGTAATACTAGTCTATTCCTCATTATCGATGTCCAATCTCGATAATACTACGATTAGGGATATTTAATGATTAAACCTTCGTGGATTGATACTGTCTCATATCATCTTAATCCGGAACTAATTATAATGACCTTTTATCATTTATATATCTTGGTAATCTAATTACAAATGATAAAAGAGCAATTTCCTTTGTCACATAGTTAATTTGTACAACAACACCATGATATGTACAAATAGTGATGCTATGGGTCATAATTGTCCAACAATCTCCCACTTGGCCTATAGCCAATCACTCAAGTGTCCTACACCCGAACTATGTACGGTTCGCTCAAACTTCTGCTGAGAAAATGCTTTCATCAGCGGATTTACAATGTTATCATCTGATGCGATTTATTCGATCATCACATCACCACGATGTATGATCCGAACGAATCAGATGAATATTTGAAGTATATATCTGGATCGTTGATGAGACCATTAATTCTTTAGCCTGTGTTGTAGCCTAGCTCAGCTGCTAACAGAACAACTCCTAATCTGATTAGGATTATTATCAATCCAAAAGGCTTCTATTGCTGCCTCAGCTACAACAATATTCTGTTTTTGTTGTTTATTTGGTAACAGTATCTTTGCTTGGAAGATTTCCAGCTCACTGTTTCGTTATTCAAACTATATAGTACCTTTATTGCGACTTATAATCGTTTATATCGATTAGGAAACTTGCAACGGTGAACCCAGACACTTCAAGTTCTCCTTCTCCATACTATAATAAAGCATCATTAGTTCATCTAAGATACTAAAGGATGTTCTTAACATCAATCCAGTGACTAACACTTGGATTGGCCCGATTGTGACTCCATATGCTCAAAGCATATGAGACACCAGGTCGCTTACATTTATTTCAATGTACGAGTTCTCGGAGAGTGCCAACAACTTTTAGATCTATCCTAGTAGATCCTTATTCCTAGAATAAAGGTTGATCTCCCAAGAATTCTACGGATAATTTTCATGAAAGCCAAGCTTTCACCGATTGTATTATGGGAATATCATTTCCAAGAAATGATATGTCATCATTACTTAGGACATTCATTGTCAATGTGCTCCCACTAACCTCCTTATATACACAAGAATTATTTTCGTTTTGAATTAAATCATACACCATTATGATTACATCAAAACGATAGTTCCAAGAACGCAATGCTTGCTTCAATCCATAAATGGATCGAATTAATCTTGCAAACCTTGTTTGCTTGTTTTGGTACGAAAAAATCGTTAAGATGTTGTAAACACCCTCCAAAAGGTTTATGTTAAGGAAAGCGGTTTTGGCATTCAGCTGCAATATTTCATGAATGAAACATGCAGCATTGGCAAGCATTATCCAAATGGATTTAACCATGGCAACGAGTAAAAGGTTTCGTCGTAATCGACACAATATTGATAACGATACCTTTTCGCTATAAGCCTAGCTTACTACGTTGTATGTTGCCATCCATGTATGTCTTCCTTGAAGACTCATATAGTACCAATAGTCAAAATACCTTCCGGTACAACAACTAGTATCTAAACTTAGTTGATATACATGGAATCCATTTCGGATATCATGGCACTTTTCCATTATAGGGATTCGATACCTTGTATCACTTCCTCATACGAAGTCAATTTGTATTCCTCAATAAGATTGACATCTTCATGAGGTGAGATCAGAAACCCATACCTCCCAGGTTGTTTCTGACTCTCTCCGACTTGCGCGGTTCTTGTGTATTCGAAGATTATTGGTATAGTTTCATCCTTGATGAACTATTTGTGTTCCATTAAGGAATCGGTGTCTGAAATAGTATTACTCCGATTCTTCCGATTCATCAGTTTTACTTTCCTCCCACTTACCACTGCATAACAGTATTCCTCTTAGGAAAACCGCATGGTGAGCAACAATTAAATTATTCTCATGTGAGTTGTATAAGTACTATACTTTGGTTTCCCCAGGATAACCAACAATTAGGCACTTATCCGATTTGGGTTCTAGTTTGGTATCATCCAAACATATGCCTAGCATTTCCAATCTTCAGGAATGAGAAAACCCAATTTCTTTCATGTTCATATCTAATATGAAGTCTGTCAAACAGATTTTTATGGAACCTTATTCAAAAAAAGTTTTGTACTGTTTAATGCGTATCCCTAGAAGGAAATGGTAGCTCAGAGCGACTCATGATTAACCTTATCATGTTCAACAAAATTCGGTTTCTCCACGATGTATGATTAGAACGAATCAGATGAATATTTCAATATATATATGGATCGTTGATGAGACCATTAATTCTTTAGCCTGTGCTGTAGCCTAGCTCAGCTGCTAACAGAATTACTCCTAAGGATTAATTATAGTGCTCCAGAGCGCTGCAATTAGCTCTTATTGCAAATTCCGCGACGCGTTATATCGGCGAACTGAGAGAAGGGTGGATTATTTTGTATAGTTATTTATTTATTATTAAACCCCCAAGTTATTTATTCTCGCCGTTATAAGGAAAAAAACAGGTTAAAAAGAAGTTTTAAAAACAGAAGGTTTTTTTCATCTAAGATATTTGATTGTTTTTGCCTCTGTTTAACTCATTAGATCTACTATTGTGAAGATCCATGTTGTAAACATTCCATTTACAAACAATTTCACATGTCATGTCAACTCATCTTCCTGATTTGTCTGATGATCCTACTCAATTATAATAAGAAGGTATTTCTATCTTGCATTAGCATATGAGAGTTATTTTAGTCCAAGTACTGTCATGCTACTTGCATTTTATTTTGGAAAAAGCCATCAAGAACCCCTCAAGTTTGTTTAAATGTACAAACTACACAGATTCGTAATACCACACGGATCCTTTTTTTGACCTTCTGAATTAATCTACGAGCGGTCTTGTGTGACAATTTCTGAAACGAAACTAAGGAGTATCTGTGTACATTAGCCAACCTTTGGGTTCTTGGTTGTTTTCCCCCCCCTTTATTTTCGTTTTTATGTTCATCAGGTTGTGCATACATAATTATTAGCTTACTCATCTCAATAAAAATGAAAATAGTTTTACATGTGCAATGTTATCAGCCTTCACTGACTATCTCATTTTTCAGGCACTCTATATAAATCAGCCTTCCAAATGCATAAGCAGTGGTTGGAACATGCTAAAACACGCAGTGCCAGACACAAAATTATGAAAGTAGGTTTACTTGTTCAGAATAGTACTAGCTCTTTTTTCTTCCACCCTTTATTATAACCGCTACCTTCTTCTTTCTTTTCTTTCTTCTTTCTTCTTTGTTTTATTTTTATTTTTATTTTTTTAAGCACTAGATTATCGAATCTGCTTTAATAATCAAACCTTATTGTGGTTAGTTCTTAAGGGAGCAAGCTGCACTATCTGCTGCAGAAATTACAGCAGATACAGTAAGAGACTTTGTTACTGATTCTGAAGAGGAGAGTGAAGTAGAAGATCTCTCAGATAGTTCCAAACGGGTCAAACCTTTGTGGGAAAAATTTCTTATGAATGTTGTTAATATATCATCTCCTATCAGAAATTCTAAAGATGTCTGTCCTGATGAGAATGCAAGCATTTGGACCCCGAAGGTCAATGGAAAATATAACAAGCATGTGCGAAATGTTAGTTCAAAAGCCGAGGGGGAGTTGTCATTGCAAGAAAAGGGTTTTACCAAAATGATACATACTAGTATTCCAATGTACAAGGAATTTTTGCCTGGATTAGAAAGTTGGCAAGCCAGTAAAATTTCCACTTGGCACAATCTTGAGGGGCACTCCATCCTATGGTTCAGTGTGGAGTGTATAGATAGAAGAGGTAATTTTCTTTTTGTAAAAATAGCCATGCCATCATGATTGGCAGTAGACACCATTGAGGTTATAAAAATTCAAATCTGGAAATATTGTTTTAGAAATTTCCTTGCAAGTTTTTAATTGCCTTTATTTCCAGCTTTTATTGACCATCAATAGATTTTGGACAGACATAATTGTTCTGTGGTTTATGTGAAGTACATAGGCTTGCATTGCATAAATGTCTTAACTTCTTAATTGAATTTCTACTGCCTTCTCCAATCGGAATGGCTTATCATTGTGCTTTAGGCTTAAATTACCAATGGCATGATTATTGATTTACCTGGTTGTTTCTGTAAAGATTTAATTAACCCTCTAATAGCAGGCATAATGGCTGAGGTCACAACAGCACTGGTGACTGTAGGTGTCGGTATATGTTCTTGTGTGGTGAGTGGTCAGTATTTATGAAGAATCTACTTATCCTTGTCTGATGGTCGTTACTAGTGTGCTTGACTTTCTGAAATTCATAACATCTATATTTTCTGTGTTAAGGCTGAAATTGACAGGGGAAGGGGAATTGCTGTCATGTTGTTTCACGTCGAAGGGAACCTTGAGAGTTTGGTAGTGAACCAAATGTTTATTTACTAATTATGATTTTCTGCTACTGGAGTCTTTTGTTCTTTCATCTTTCCCTCTTTTTCTTAGTTAATAGAATCGTTTCTTCCTTCTCAGATTAGTGCTTGCTCAAGTGTGGATTTAATCTTGGGTGTTTTGGGATGGTCTACGGGTTGCAGCTGTCCAAGCTCCACAGGATGCTAATCAAACAGTGGAACCTGTTTTCCCAACTTGTTCTCCAAGCTATTGCAAGATTGGGTATGAAATTTTGTCCCCCCCTCCTGGTTTTCTATGATAGATTTTGTTAGTTAGCTACAATGTTCTCATCTATTTGGTGGACACCAGTAACAAAATAAACCAGCAGACCATTTGAGCTTAGTCTGTGGATTCAGGGCACTGTATATAGAAAAAGAGTGATAGTTAGATGAGTATATACCTGCAAAGATACTTACCATGAAAAGATGGCACAACGTATATATAAAGCATTGTACGGATACATAATTCTTTTATGGTCTAAATATTTAATCTTCTTCTATATTTATTTGTGATTTTATGTACAACTGAATCGTTTTGTAAATTGTGTTATGTATCGCTGACCATAAATGAAAGCTGTAGGCCTCTATCCCCCCTCTGTCATGTATCTTATATTTATCAGTATTGTATCTAGTTATTCAAATTCTTTCTAAGCAAACAGATGTGGCACATGTGCATTTTTATGTTCCAATGGGGTCTGGTGCACTTAACAGCATTGAGGTTGGTGGTGGTGGGTGGGGTTGGCAGTGAAATTGTGGAGATTCTACTTTCAGGATTTCATACTTTCTGGACATCGTTCTTATTCTGTTCCATTTGATTATATATTGTAGCTGGGAATGTATTGCTAATATGGTCCTTGATTATGGATCTGCTGTTAATATAAACAATGAACTCCGTAATAATAGCAGCTAAGGATGTCTGTGCTGATTTGCCAAAAACTTCAGAAAATATTAGCAGAACCCTGATGTATTTATTACATATAAACTCTGAAATTTATCTGTGATGATTCTTTAAACTCGTGGACCAATGACAGAATTCTCATAAGAAAGATCATGGAGCGGAGATGTACGATGAATGTGCAGAAGTAACAGCAGCAAGATTATTGCCAGTAACAACCAAACACAAACTTCCCGCATTGGCAAGTGTATGCTCTCAACTTTGGACATGACAAACTCCTGTGGTGTTTTCTTGTTCAATGTCGGTGCATTTTCATTCTTGCTTCCGTTTTCACTTTTGCTGTTTAGGTAATCACATTCTATCTTGGCCATCTTCTCCACTGAATTCTGATTGCTGGCATTCATTACTTTGAGTTCATGTGACAAAGCCTCTATCATATCTGTTGGCCAAATTGCTTCAACATTGGATTCCCTGGAAGAGCTGCCTGTCCCTTCTTCTGAGCTCTCTTCCTCTTTCTCCGTGACATCTTCTTCGCTACTATCCTCATTGCCATGCTTTTCATCATGATCATCTTCGTCATCACCTTCCTCTTCTTCAACTGGCTGCATTGGTAAGTTCTCATCTTCCTCACTTTCTTTTTCTTCTTTTTCAACGGGCTGCATTGTTGAATTTGCTTCTGGAGCTATTTCTCCTTCTGGGCTCACTTCCTCTTTATCCATGACATGCTCTTCGCTACCACCATAATCTTCTTCTTCTGCTGCTTCTTCTGACTGCATCGGTAAAGCGTCCTCTATTGCCAAATTTTGTGTCTCGGCTAGTTCATCCTCTTTCTTCGTTTCAGTGTTCTGTATCAGTTGCAAATTCTCTACAGAGTGATTCTTGATAATGATATCTGGCGCTTGCAATGAAGTCTCTTCATTGTTAAGAATCTCATTGCACGGTTCAATGCTTTCCTTGTTGAAGTCATCAGAGAAGAGGATCTCTTGTTGAGGATCCTGATCCTCTTTTTCCCCATCCATTATGGCCACGGATTTATCTCCCTGAACCAAATTGTTCAACACATCAATATTATACTTTTGGAACCACATAATCTCATCATAAATCAATTTTATCGACAGAGATATTCTAAATTACCGAGTCCATATTACGGGCAGAGATCAACTCCCGGGAATCCATGTGGCTTTCTATTACAGCTACCGTTGGTGTCGAATGATTTGTATAACTGCAAATGGAAACAAGTATTATAACATAAACACAATCTGAAAGAATGAAATGACGACAGCAATAATAATTGCTAACCAATACTTTTGATGCACAGCTGTTGTTGGATTTTGAAGAACGGAGCCCAACCCTTGAGTTACGTCATGTATTTTCTCGGGGAGTGTATCTGCTGCTGCTGCTGCAGCATCTTCATTCTTCTGATCATATCTAGCACTGTTTATTTTCTTGATGATGGTAAAAGCGGCCACCAAGCCTCCACCCAGCAATACCACGCCTCCTATAACACATCCACTACCACCAACGTTAAAGCGTAGCTGTGATTTCTTTTTCTCTTGAGAGCTCTTGTTCTCCAACATGATTTCAAATTAGAAGGTTATTGATTTTTGTTTGCTTTGGTGAATGAAATGGTTTTGTTCCTTTAAAGAGGAGAGAAGTTTGACTTGGAAAGAAGTGAAGTATCAAACTCGGAGTTTGAAGCGGACATCGCCTTTAACAGATTTGTGTTACTTTGTTGGTATCTTCATTCCTTCTTACTCGTTCGCTCCTTGATATTCTGTTATTGTTACCGCCTGTGAGGTATGTTCCGTGACCTTGTTTATTGTCTTGATCGCCCACGAGTTTTACGTGCCACCCCCAACCTAAAAGAACCCTCACTTCATTATTTAAATAGCTGTCACAACATTGTGTCTCCGGGGGCACTCAGATGCCTTAATTTTATTAATATTTGAGTTGACATAGGAGGTGAGGTGGAGTGGTTGAGATGTTATTATAGGACCAAAATTTTATTGCTGGCTTTCAAATTCGCCGTCATTTACGATTTAATCTTTTAGTTTTATTCCATATTAATTGAAGATAATTTTTCTAATATTTTATCCCATATTATTTGGGAATAATGATTTTTGTAGTTTATCACATATTGGATAATGATTTTACCACAAGTTCTCTCTATAAAAAAATTACAATTCTTGTAATTTTTATTTATTCAGAAATAAGAATAAAACCTACAACTTTACCATATATTCTACTATCTTCTTTTTATCCTCTTTTATAACACGTTATCAGCATGATTTGTTTGTATTTATATTTTTTCACACCAAAAATTCACGCTGAATCATAAAAAAATTGAATGATGATTGATGCGATCTATCAAAAAAAAAATTATGATTGATACAAATTATCAATCATCCAAAAGAGAGAAAAAAATAATAGTGATTGATGCGAATCATCAACCATCATCATATATGTGGCATGGCTTCCATGCAATTCTTGCCCAAGTTGTGAGGATGTTTCAGCATGGCTCCTTTAATTGAGGATTTTTGTGAGTGAAAAAAAATTAATAAATTATGGGTAAAACCTTTATTTAAATCATCATATATGCGACTGTTTAATTTTGAAAATTCAGGTAATTGCACAAATTTTACTATTACATATCCAATTACAAATCTCTACATGTGGTCACGCTATACTACATGTTACAGCATTGATTCGTGTTAGACTTATAGCTTATCATCAATATTCTCCAATGCAACTTGTACTTGGTCACTAACCTGATATTTTCCATCTACGCACTTTTGGCTGTTTTGTGCATGTTCTCGTTCACCCCCACAACACACAAAGATGGGACATCAATGTCATTTGGAGATCTATATTGCCTTTAATTCACCTTCCATTATTAGATATTTAGAACCCTTGACAAGTGATCTTTTTACCGCACGTTTCGCGGATTGTCATTTTGATGAGACCATTTTTCCACCATTAGGGGAAAAGAAAGATCTATTTAAGTAAGACATGGGCTTTCTTGGAAAGTTCCTACTGTGTCTCATTTAGATCCTCGTACTAGTCAATGTAAAAATGAAATGCGATGGATAATCACTTGCAACAAATTACAAAACAATTACCATATGCAACAGAAGTAACCAAGTCACATATTCTAGCTGCTAATACACTATCATAGGTGATTGTTCCGGTTGAATAATCTAGTGTAAAGGCAACCAACGAATCATCTATTGCACGTCAGAATCGTGGTAGACTATTTGATTCTAAAGATATTATTCCTCAAATAGGAAATTGAGAGATCTGAATCCTATTGAATATAATGCACGACCAATGAATATATCCACCTATTTCGAAACACAAGTTCCAGAAGAACCGATAGCCCTTGAAGAGGCACTAACCCCTGAAGAGGCATAAAAATCAAAAATGAGGACAAATTTACAAACTATACTTACAAAAGAGAAACATGAGATCAAAAGGAAATAATCATCGATAATGTATTCTTATACACAGTACCTACTGAAATTATAAATGATTTTGAACCTCAAACTATCAATGAATGTAGACAAATACATGATTGGCCTCAATGGAAATAATCAATTTAGGCAAAATTGACTTCTTTAACCAAACGTGAAGTATTTGGACCCGTAATCTAAGGACCTAAAGATGTCAAACCTATTGGTTACAAATGGGTGTTTGTAAGAAAACGTAATGAACCTAATGAAATTATTAGATATAAAGTGTGACTAGTTGCATAAGGTTTCTCACAGAGACCTGGTATTGACTACGGGGATATATATCCTAAGTGATGGGTACCATTACGTTTCGATTCTTAATCAGTTTGGCAGTCTCTGAAAGACTAGACATGCGTCTTATGGACGTAGTGATAGCATACTTGTATAAGTCACTTGACACTGATTTTACATGAAAATCCCCGAATGATTGAAAATTCCTGAAACATATAGATCAAATGATCGTAAATTATGTTCAATCAAGTTATAAAGATCTTTATATGGATTAAAATAATCCAAATGCATGTGGTATAACTGTTTGAGTGAATATTTGATGAAGGAATGATATATAAATGATTCATTCTGCCCATGCATATTTATTAGAAAGTCTGAATCTGGATCTGCTATTATAGTAGTATATGTCGATGACATGAACTTAATTAGAAATCATGAATAGCTTCTAAAATTGATGAATATTTAAAAAGAGAATTTGAGATGAAAGACTTGGGAAAAATAAAATATTATTTTGGCTTACAGATCGAGCATAAAACTAACTGAGTATTTATCCATTAATATGTCTATATTAAGAAGATTGGTCATCCATTAAGTACTCCAATGGTAGTCGGATCTCATGATCTTAAAAATGATTCATTTCATCATAGAGAATATAATGAAGAGATATTTGGTCTAGCAGTTCCGTATTTTAATGAAATTGGTGCCTTATTATATTTAACTCAATGCACAAGATCGAACATTACATTCTCAATAAATTTGTTGGCCAGATTTAACTCCGCACCAACTTGACAACATTGGAATGACGTCAAACATATTTTACGTTATTCTCATGGGACAAAAGACTTGGGATTATTATATTCAAATGAGGTAACACAAAATCCAGGTCTTATTGGTTATACTGATGATAAAGCACATTCACAGACAGTATACGTTTTTACCTATAATAACACGACAATCATGGCGATCTACAAATCAGTATTTTTTTGCAACCTATTCTAATCACTCAGAGGTACTTGCACTACATGAAGCAAACAGAGAATGTATATGATTAAGGTCACTTATACTTCAAAGTCAGAGCATATGCAACTTAAACTATGGTACAAATATTCCAACAGTGATATATGAAGATAATACTGCATGTATTGCACAGATTAGATGAGGTTACATCAATGGATACAAAACCAAACGCATCTCACTTAAATTCTTCTACACTCATGAGCATCAGCAGAGCAATCAAATTGATTTCAAACAAATACGTTCAACTGATAACTTTGCAGACGTATTTACGAAAGCTTTACTGATATCAATAATTGAGAATCTTATACATTGTATTGGCATGCGTCGACTTAATAAGTTATTCTAATGATATCTTTTGAGGGGGAGCCTTTCAACAGGGAAACGTATTTATTGACGTGATGAACTACAGTTAGATGAAAATGCGTCGTACTCTTTTTCCTTCGACCATATTTTGTCCCATTGGATTTTATTGGCAATGTTTTAATGAGGTAATATTAGGTCAAATAGATAATGTGAACTTAAAGTGATAGGTCCCAAGGGGGAGTGTTGTAAATTATGTTGTCCCTCACTTTAATTTTTACACTTGCAGTTTTATCCCACATTGATTAGAGAAATTATTCTAAATTGTATCCCATATTATTTAAGGATAATGATTTTATTAGTTTATCCACATTACTTAGGGATAATGTTGTTACCCTAAGCTCTCCCTATAAATAGAGAGCAACTCTTGTAATTTTTATTCATTTAGAAATAATAATAAATCCTGTAGCTTTATAAGGTAGTATGCTCTCTTCTTTTAAAACCAAAGAAAAAACATTCGAATTCGAAAATAACACTATGTATAAATGAAGATTAAATTACATATCTTTCAATTTTGAACAAAAACAAAACACATGATGTGTTTAGAGATGTAAGGTGCTTATTAGAGATGGCCTTAAGAGTTACCTAAATTTTGGGGTGGTTTAAGTGTAACATTCCCAATTCAGAGGTGTTACCGGCAGGCAACATATTCCAATATTACCTAAGCCTTTGGGTATCTCTGTTAAGATATTCATCTCATATGCTATCAATTATATGACGCAACATCATACACACATCACATATAGAATTCAATTAATGCATGAACCACATTATATAAATATGATTATAATCTAGTTGATCTTTTACAACAAACTATACTATTACACAATTGTCGTACAACAAGACCATAAACTACATTATATGTGAATGTATGCCTGACATGACAGACCGACACGACTAGTGACTGCAGTGCTACTCATGTCTCTGATCCATGTCCCCAAAATATAATTGTGGCTCACTAGCTAAAAGATCCTACAAAACTGTAGAGTGAGGGGTGAGTCCTAGTGAACTCAGTAAGTGGCGCTATAAGAAAAATAGATTTGAGATTAGTAAATCCAGTCGTAAAATAAATTATACTGTGAAATTGTAGGGGTTTTAGGGGGAATATCCGGTAACGCAGCGGAAGCGGTGGAAAATCGTATTTTCCGATTTCAAAACTTTTTCTCGAATTAATTAAATAAACATATTTATTTAACATTCCAATAATCAAATTATGAAATAAAATTCAAATGAATCATATTCAAGTGAATTTACCGAAATGCCCTTACATTGGTATTTTGTCCATTTTAGTCCGAAATTGATCTAATCAATTTTGAATGATTCTAAATCATTTCTAAGATGAACTTAGCATGTTCAAAACATCAAAACACCAAGGGCAACACAAATCCCCATTTTTGCAAGTTTGGCCGAATGCACCCAATTGGTGCCATTTTGTGCACTTTGTCATTTCATGCATCAAAACACATCAAGATGTAATCCAATGAACATGAAACTTTATATGCATCATATACACATCCAAATTCACAAAATATATGAAAATCCCCAAATTTGGAAGTGGTCTTAAACCCTAATTTTTCAATTTCATCAAATTGGACAAATTAGACCAAATTGGTTAAATACAACACTTTAATCATCTTTCTTCCATCCAATCAAAGTCTCAACACAATGAAACAACTCAAGATCAAATCTAGGTCATCTAAGAGTGGGTCAACAACTCTAGATTAGCAACATGATTTCCAAAAACCTTAAAAGAAAGCTTATAACTACAATAGTCACAACTTTCCTTCATCATACATGCTCAACACTTCCATCAAAACTTCCATCAACAAAACACAAGGAATAAAAGAAATAACCTAAGAACATCATATGTTAAAGCCTAGATCCTAAGGAAATTTTCCTTTCTAATAGCAAGTTGGAAAAACTCACTAAAATCCAAGCTTTCTTTGATTTCTTCTTTCTTTCTCACAAGCTTCCTTTGCTTCCATTAATGGAGTTTTCTTTGAAATGTATTAGGTTAGTTAAATGAAGATGAAATGAAAACAATATATACTTGTGGCAAAATAACCCTTGGCCGAAATTTACCATAAGTATTTACCAAATTATTTTCAATTTCATTTCATTTGAATTTGTTCAACTTTATATATAAATATCTAAAAAACACTTTATTGATATTTATACTAAGTCAACAATTGCAACTAAGAAAATATATCTCTTATATATTTTCAAAGTCATGGCCGAAATTAATTAAAAATAAAGGAGAAAGATATTTTAATTTTTCAAACAATTTTGAACAAATCTTAAGAAGTCAAAATCAATTTGACAACCTTTTCCTTTAATGTAAAGTCAAACATTTACATTTATAATCATTTCCTAACTTTATCATTTGGTGATATATTTATATTTTAATTATATTAATCATTTAACAATTAAATAATTAAATAATTAATTAAATACAATTATATCAAATATATGTATTATATTTACTTTAAATATCTCAAATACATATATTGATGATATATGTCAAATACCTTTATTTGACTATTTATTAATGTGTATTTAATAATATCATATATTAAATACAAATACACATTAATTAGGAAATGACGGTTCGGCCCGTTCGCATGTATTTTTCGTTTAACGTTTAAACGATTTATAAATAATCATCATTATTCATAAATATTGCTCTAGTGCTCTACGAGTATGTTTCATTATTGAGACTCTCTAGATTCAGGTATATCCGTCACGAAATCCAATTTCGTGTCCATAATCTATCCACCCGTAGATTATGACGATCACGGATAAACTAGCTGAATCATACAGGTCGAGGTCATTGCATACGTATAATCCTTCCGTCACAGGCATCCGGATAATCCCAGAGATATAGATGTAATGTCAAATCTCTATAGGTATTATCCCGTCGACGTATCTATTAGCAATCTCTAAATAACACTCGAAACTTACTTCCGATGTATACTGTGGCCACAGATTTAACAGACTGCTAATAATATTGGACTACCTATGCTCTGTACACAGAACTGACGGATCCTATCTTGACACACACAGGATATCCTGAGGATCGATCCACACCCAACGAACAGACGGAGGTCTGATCTAAATAGATCGGTGACGTGACTGCCATCTAAGTGTGGAGGATGTCTCATACATCCACAGTGGTGTCTCAAGTCGAAGGACCACTATGCTACTCAACCCGAGAAGATTCTTATTGACGTTGGCGTACCATCCATTAAGAATCTTCGGTGAGCCGTTCAGTGTTTATCCACTATAAACACCTACACGTCTATACGAGTCTCCATAGACTCATGGTTCATTGGGATAAACCATCGGACCAAGTCTCGATATACGACATGTACTGGTCTCAACGGATTTGACTAACCGACCCGTGTTAGCAAATCTTGACCAGGAACTATGTTTGATAATATACATATAGTAGTGACACTTCCCAATGTCAATTACAAACTAACTTTGTAACTGTGTACTGCATTATATATTATCGGGCCTTTGTCTAATATATACATATCACTAAACCACATTTAGTTTCAATCTTAATCGTAATCAGATCAAATACGTATATAAGAACAAGAGGTGCAACCATAAATAAGTAATATTATGGAATAAGGGGATGTTCGTATTCATGAATCATACATAAAAACGGCCCGGATTGGCGCTCTGAGCACCAACCAACAATTTCTCCCACTTGCTCTAGTGCCAATCCACGGTATCATATACACGTCTCATGTGCATCGTATGCACATGGCCCTCAAAAGCTCACCCAGTACTTAAGAGGTAGGCAACAAAAACAAGTCCGCTATGACATATTGAGTTTGTCAAACAAACTCCATCGTTTCCCTTAGTCAGCATCATTCATATTTTGTAGAATCTAGATTATACATTAATATGACTCTGATGCTACATCAGTATTGTGCTACAGCTACTGAGTTGTCCAAGTATTTAAGGATCAAATCCAAAATACTATGAAGACAACCGCAAGCACAATAACAATTCAAAAACTTCTGATTTAAAAGGTCACTATGCAACTTCATAAGTCAATACTTCAAAAGTTGCATTTGATTCCACTAAATAGTAGAATCTTTCGTGACACTCCCACTGCATCTTTTCTGACTCATAATGACGTAGACTGTCTAACGTCATAATTAGTCTCAAACTAATATGACCCTAATGGTTGCAGACTGTATTCTCCATGAATTAGAAACTCGTTCTTAATATCTCAAAGATCACAAAGAACGTGTTTCAAAATCCATCATATGGTCTATAGGATGTCAAAATAACTCGTAACAATTACGATTAAATCGACATCTATAATCGCACGTAATAAAGTATTCACTATGTCATCATCAAATGATACATAATATTGTTTAGACATTCTAATCAATATCTCTTTCGAAAAAGGAATCATCATTTACGAAAGATGAATACTATGTATAAGACATACAATAACTGTCGAACAGTTATACTAACTGTCATACATATAGCCTTGTTATGTCCTTCATTAGATCATATCTAATGTACGACTAATAGGGGTATCTCACAAGTCTCTAAGTTTCATATCATATATAAAACTTTATATCAAATATAACAGAGACTACTCCCACTGCTTTCACGGAGTAAAGAAGACTTAGGTAAATCTTTTACCTCATAAACATCTCATTATTACTATAATAATGACAATGTCGTTAAGATATATAACACTAGAAAGTAATATGTACGCTCCCACTAACCCTTCTAATCATATATGTATTCTATATACTTTGACAAGATCAGACAATCTGACGATATCAAAAATAGAGAACACATACTTCTGGAAGACTTATCCGAGTCTACAATAGGCTCTATAAGCTAGCACACTAAACTGCGATCTCAGCAGAACACAAACTCTAGGGCCATTTCAGAATGAACTCTTCAATTAAGGAAATCACAACTGATCTCTTATCTGAATAAGTCATCCAAAAACGCCACTTTGCATTCTTTAGCTAAAATATACAGTTTATTATCAACATTAACCAATATATCTTTAATTGTTCAATTAGTGTGACTAGAGATAAGTTTTCTCAGAATCTACAATAGATTGCTGAGTATAACTTTTTCTCACTGTCATACTATAAAGGTCAAACCTTTAATAAGCTCACATTGCTTCCGTTGTGCAAACAATTAGCACATATCATGAACTAATTCATAATGAAAGCGTAATCAAGTTCAAAACTTGATCATAGTAAGCTATGAACAATCTTAGATCTAAGGTTCAATGGTGAACTTCCAGAATCGATATCAAATACCGCTTCCATTAAAAGTCATAGGATAATTTTTCTTCAATAAGAAAACAACGGAACCATTAAGTATCAAATACTCGTGAATGATTCTGTTATCCTATTGGACTTGCACGGAAGATGTATAAGGGTTGCTTCATCTTATTAATTACATAGTTCCATTTATAATTTATCATTCTCACATTTGACTTCAATAAGTCAAGTCTTTTCTACAATAGTTAACATCTGATGTTACACACCAAGTAATAAAACGATTTTATTACTTAGAATCGTAGGAAAGATATTCCATTAAATAGAATACAATATTCCATTAAACAGAATAAACGATAAACTTTTACTTATACCTCCGAGGTGTAAGTAATTTCCATCATATAAC
Organism: Zanthoxylum bungeanum; assembly: GCA_019454045.1. NCBI lineage: Eukaryota > Viridiplantae > Streptophyta > Magnoliopsida > Sapindales > Rutaceae > Zanthoxylum > Zanthoxylum bungeanum. Next base: position 163,979 of record SKCR01023453.1, on the reverse strand, counting down.
TATTATATAAAAGAAAGATTGAAATCTCAAACTTTTCAAGATTCAAATTTTCTACCTATACATATCATATATGCAACTATAGAAAATAATGGAACATTAATTAAAGAGATGAATTAGTGTTACTGGAGTATAACCCCAAGAGTATTGAAAATAATTCGGTAACATTCAATATCAGATGAATCAAATCATATAAGATTCGATTGCTCCCACTACTCAATTCCATCAAGATGGAATCATGGAAGAATAATATTGAATATGAATCATATTCACTAAATAACCTTAGAACTAATTGCTTTAAATTCAAATGTTTGATCGTATCAAAGATCTTTGAACATTTCAAAGACATGTCATGAATTTTGAGGATAGAATTCTCTAAAACCTTTAGATTGAATATATTTGAACAAGTAAAAAATGTTCAATCTACGTTTCATCAGAACGGATTGAAAGTACTTGATACTTTCAAGACTTTCAATATGTGTTCCTTCAGAAACACGTAACTAAGTTATGACAATTCATCAACTAAGTTACGAAATAAAGAAAACTACCTTAAGCAATTATTATTTATAAAACTACATACATCCAATGTATCAGTTAAATAAATTTGGTGGTCCAATGACAATCATTGGTTAAACGAGATCTTAATCACATTCCTGAATACAATATTCATTAAATGGATAAGGATGTGTGGTGTGATCTAGTATCAAACCATCATTTACCATATGGATGAGCATCCAATACTTAAGTGATTAAATTCATAAAGCACCGTTCTAAATTATTTACTTTACCAAATAATTTTTCTTAATGTTTATCTCTACGTCAATGACACTACTAGTTATTATAAAATATGTAACTATTGTTTATAAAGAACAAGTGATTATCCAATAGTCGCAAGTTCCGATATCAAATATCAAAACAATGGTTAACAAATATTTCAAATAACCAGACGGGAGATCTGGTATCCAATACCTATAGTTGTAGTATTGTGAAAATCGATATTTTCTATACACAAATATATGCATCTCCTTTCTTTAGCTTTACTATTTGCATTCAACTATTCACAACAATTGTAAATAACTAATTAGAAAATTGTGTCAAACACATTACCTCTAAAGGTAATTAAAGCTTAGAAACGTCATTACTAGATAAACAAATACCTAATAGGGCTTTCTAAATGCCAGTCAAGAATCTCGAGACATGAACTAATTCAAGTCAATTCTTACTGCATAAGAAACTATTGTCTCTAAAGTATTATATCCTAAAGGGGATATCTATCTAGATTATCTATCATGACTTAGAAACTAAGTCACTAACCATCTTTATTTTTGAAGAAAATCGGAACAATAGTTCCCGATGGTTTAGACCAATCTAATAATATCCTAGTCTAGTAGTATCTAGAACCTATTCTAGAATATCTGCAACCAAGAGTCTAGTCAGATATCATATCATAATATGTGTGCAGTAAATAAAAGTTTAATTCTATATAAACAATAGAATAAGGAAACAAACAAGCAGCAATTTCCATAATAACATACACTGCCTAAGTTATGGAATATTTTGAACTTAGCAATGCCTCCCATTATTTTTACGTAATGCCGTAATCCCCAACGGAAAGACGAGAATTCAATAATTAAATCGAATTCCATAATGGGAAGAGGACCCCATGAATATATTTCGACTCACAGCAGAGGCACGGTCTCGCCTACATATATTCACAGGTAGACAACTAATTGTCAATCACTCACGGTGACTCCGAGGTTCCGGTCCTGGCCGTTTCTCGTTGTCGTTGCGAAGGCAGGCCCACAAGGAGACGTACCAAGGTTAAACTTGTCAATGATAAACTCAAGTTACTTGCGTAACCCTGACAGCTAGGGCACGTTCAGGATTCCGCTTTCGCTTGAATTTATCTAGTATCTAATATACATTCGGCATAAATAAATTTCTATCAGCTACATCCTCACAGCAGAGGCACGGTCTCGGATGTAGTCAACAGAAAGATATTTATAAACCGTATTGACAAGACGGACAAGAAACAAGTATTCCAAATACTAGTTATTTTAAAACCTTATTAAGCGGGGATATTACATTAAGTGTCATACACCCTAAATCTAATCAAATTAGATTATACCAAGCATGTATAAAGTCAAGAAAATATGATTAAACATTGAATAAAACAAGCTAATCATTTTATGGAGGCCTAGAATCAGACTCGCTCTGATACCATTTTGTAGGGGTTTTAGGGGGAATATCCGGTAACGCAGCGGAAGCGGTGGAAAATCGTATTTTTCGATTTCAAAACTTTTTCTCGAATTAATTAAATAAACATATTTATTTAACATTCCAATAATCAAATTATGAAATAAAATTCAAATGAATCATATTCAAGTGAATTTACCGAAATGCCCTTACATTGGTATTTTGTCCATTTTAGTCCGAAATTGATCTAATCAATTTTGAATGATTCTAAATCATTTCTAAGATGAACTTAGCATGTTCAAAACATCAAAAAACCAAGGGCAACACAAATCCCCATTTTTGCAAGTTTGGCCGAATGCACCCAATTGGTGCCATTTTGTGCACTTTGTCATTTCATGCATCAAAACACATCAAGATGTAATCCAATGAACATGAAACTTTATATGCATCATATACACATCCAAATGCACAACATATATGAAAATCCCCAAATTTGGAAGTGGTCTTAAACCCTAATTTTTCAATTTCATCAAATTGGACAAATTAGACCAAATTGGTTAAATACAACACTTTAATCATCTTTCTGTTGGGGTTGGTGCTCAGAGCGCCAATCCGGACCGTATTTATGTCTGATTCATGAATACGAACATCCCCTTATTCCATAATATTACTTATTTATGGTTGCACCTCTTGTTCTTATATACGTATTCGATCTGATTACGATTAGATTGAAACTAAATGTGGTTTAGTGATATGTATATATTAGACAAAGGCCCGATAATATATAATGCAGTACACAGTTACAAAGTTAGTTTGTAATTGACATTGGGAAGTGTCACTGCTATATGTATATTATCAAACATAGTTCCTGGTCAAGATTTGCTAACACGGGTCGGTTAGTCAAATCCGTTGAGACCAGTACATGTCGTATATCGTGACTTGGTCCGATGGTTTATCCCAATGAACCATGAGTCTACGGAGACTCGTATAGACGTGTAGGTGTTTATAGTGGATAAACACTGAACGGCTCACCGAAGATTCTTAATGGATGGTACACCAACGTCAATAAGAATCTTCTCGGGTTGAGTAGCATAGTGGTCCTTCGACTTGAGACACCACTGTGGATGTATGAGACATCCTCCACACTTAGATGGCAGTCACGTCACCGATCTATTTAGATCAGACCTCCGCCTGTTCGTTGGGTGTGGATCGATCCTCAGGATATCCTGTGTGTGTCAAGATAGGATCCGTCAGTTCTGTGTACAGAGCATAGGTAGTCCATATATTATTAGCAGTCTGTTAAATCTGTGGCCACAGTATACATCGGAAGTAAGTTCCGAGTGTTATTTAGAGATTGCTAATAGATACGTCGACGAGATAATACCTATAGAGATTTGACGTTTACATCTATATCTCTGGGATTATCTGGATACCTGTGACGGAGAGATTATACGTATGCAATGACCTCGACCTGTATGATTCAGCTAGTTTATCTGTGATCGTCATAATCTACGGGTGGATAGATTATGTACATGAAATTGGATTTCATGACGGATATACCTGAATCTAGAGAGTCTCAATAATGAAACATACTCGTAGAGCACTAGAGCAACATTTATGAATAATAATGATTATTTATAAATCGTTTAATCGTTAAACGAAAAATACATGCGAACGGGCCGAACCGTCATTTCCTAATTAATGTGTATTTGTATTTAATATATGATATTATTAAATACACATTAATAAATGGTCAAATAAAGGTATTTGACATATATCATTAATATATGTATTTGAGATATTTAAAGTAAATATAATACATATATTTGATATATTTGTATTTAATTAATTAATTAATTATTTAATTGTTAAATGATTAATATAATTAAAATATAAATATATCACCAAATGATAAAGTTAGGAAATGATTATAAGTTGCAATTGTTGACTTATACATTAAAGGAAAAGGTTGTCAAATTGATTTTGACTTCTTAAGATATTTGTTCAAAATTGTTTGAAAAATAAAAAAAAAAATTTCTTTATTTCTTGCTAATTTCGGCCAAGACACTTTAAAATATAAGTGTTATATTTTTCTAAGTTGCATTTGTTGACTAAATTAAATATCTTTAAAGTTGTTTTAGATATTTAACCAAGTTGAACAAATGAAATACAAATGAAGATGAAATTAATATTCTTGCATTTCCTTTAGTGAAATTCGGCCAAGGCCTTCTTTGGCCAAGTATATATTGATTTCATTTCATTTGAAATGTTAACCTAATACACTTTATACAAACAAACTCCATTGAAGAAACTTTGAAAGCTTGAGAGAAGAAAGACTTATCAAGGAAAAAGCTTGGAATTTAGTAAGTTTTTCAAACTTACTATTAGAGAGGAATATGTTCCTTAGGTTCTAGGCTTCAACATATGTTGTTCTTAGATAATTTATTTCTTTATTTCTTTGTGTTTTTGTTGATGGAAGTTTGAATGAAGTGTTGAGCATGTATGGTGAAGAAAGGATGTAACTATTGTAGTTATATGTATTCTTTTAAGGTTTATGAAACCATGTTGCTATTTTAGAGTTGTTGACCCACTCTTAAATGACCTAGATTTGATCTTGAGTTGTTTCATTGTGTTGAGACTTGAATTAGATGAAAGATTGATGATTGAAACATTTGATTTAATGTAATTAGCCTAATTTGTCCAATTTGTGGAAATTGAAAAATTAGGGTTTCTAACTAATTCCAAAATTGTGGGTTTTCATATATGTTGTGTATTTATGTGTGTATAAGATGCATGCAAAGTTTCATGTTGATTGGATTTCATTAAGATGAGTTTTGAAGCATGAAATGACCAAATGGTCAATAATGCCACCAAATGTGGCTCACGGCATTGTGAGGGATTTTTGGGGATTTTGTGGCTTTTGGTGTTTTGATGTTTTGAACATGCTAAGTTCATCTTAGAAATGATTTAGAATCATTCAAAATTGATTGGATCAATTTCGGACTAAAATGGACAAAATACCATATAAGGGTAATTTGGTAATTTCACTTGAATTTGATTCATTTGAAATTTTATTTCATAATTTGATTATTGGAATATTAAATAAACATGTTTATTTAATTAATCCGAGAAAAAGTTTTGAAATCGGAAGATTCGATCTTCCGCCGCTTCCGCTGCGTTACCGGATTTAGCCCCTAAAAACCCCTACACTTTCTTCCATCCAATCAAAGTCTCAACACAATGAAACAACTCAAGATCAAATCTAGGTCATCTAAGAGTGGGTTAACAACTCTAGATTAGCAACATGGTTTCCAAAAACCTTAAAAGAAAGCTTATAACTACAATAGTCACAACTTTCCTTCATCATACATGCTCAACACTTCCATCAGAACTTCCATCAACAAGAACACAAGGAATAAAGAAAGAAATAACCTAATAACATCATATGTTAAAGCCTAGATCCTAAGGAACATTTTCCTTTCTAATAGCAAGTTGGAAAAAACTCACTAAAATCCAAGCTTTCTTTGATTTCTTCTTTCTTTCTCACAAGCTTCCTTTGCTTCCATTAATGGAGTTTTCTTTGAAATGTATTAGGTTAGTTAAATGAAGATGAAATGAAAACAATATATACTTGTGGCAAAATAACCCTTGGCCGAAATTTACCATAAGTATTTACCAAATTATTTTCAATTTCATTTCATTTGAATTTGTTCAACTTTATATATAAATATCTAAAAAACACTTTATTGATATTTATACTAAGTCAACAATTGCAACTAAGAAAATATATCTCTTATATATTTTCAAAGTCATGGCCGAAATTAATTAAAAATAAAGGAGAAAGATATTTTAATTTTTCAAACAATTTTGAACAAATATCTTAAGAAGTCAAAATCAATTTGACAACTTTTTCCTTTAATGTAAAGTCAAACATTTACATTTATAATCATTTCCTAACTTTATCATTTGGTGATATATTTATATTTTAATTATATTAATCATTTAACAATTAAATAATTAAATAATTAATTAAATACAAATATATCAAAATATGTATTATATTTACTTTAAATATCTCAAATACATATATGATGATATATGTCAAATACCTTTATTTGACTATTTATTAATGTGTATTTAATAATATCATATATTAAATACAAATACACATTAATTAGGAAATGACGGTTCGGCCCGTTCGCATGTATTTTTCGTTTAACGTTTAAACGATTTATAAATAATCATCATTATTCATAAATGTTGCTCTAGTGCTCTACGAGTATGTTTCATTATTGAGACTCTCTAGATTCAGGTATATCCGTCACGAAATCCAATTTCGTGTCCATAATCTATCCACCCGTAGATTATGACGATCACGGATAAACTAGCTGAATCATACAGGTCGAGGTCATTGCATACGTATAATCCTTCCGTCACAGGCATCCGGATAATCCCAGAGATATAGATGTAAACGTCAAATCTCTATAGGTATTATCTCGTCGACGTATCTATTAGCAATCTCTAAATAACACTCGGAACTTACTTCCGATGTATACTGTGGCCACAGATTTAACAGACTGCTAATAATATATGGACTACCTATGCTCTGTACACAGAACTGACGGATCATATCTTGACACACACAGGATATCCTGAGGATCGATCCACACCCAACGAACAGGCGGAGGTCTGATCTAAATAGATCGGTGACGTGACTGCCATCTAAGTGTGGAGGATGTCTCATACATCCACAGTGGTGTCTCAAGTCGAAGGACCACTATGCTACTCAACCCGAGAAGATTCTTATTGACGTTGGCGTACCATCCATTAAGAATCTTCGGTGAGCCGTTCAGTGTTTATCCACTATAAACACCTACACGTCTATACGAGTCTCCATAGACTCATGGTTCATTGGGATAAACCATCGGACCAAGTCTCGATATACGACATGTACTGGTCTCAACGGATTTGACTAACCAACCCGTGTTAGCAAATCTTGACCAGAAACTATGTTTGATAATAGACATATAGTAGTGACACTTCCCAATGTCAATTACAAACTAACTTTGTAACTGTGTACTGCATTATATATTATCGGGCCTTTGTCTAATATATACATATCACTAAACCACATTTAGTTTCAATCTTAATCGTAATCAGATCAAATACGTATATAAGAACAAGAGGTGCAACCATAAATAAGTAATATTATGGAATAAGGGGGTGTTCGTATTCATGAATCAGACATAAAAACGGCCCGGATTGGCGCTCTGAGCACCAACCCCAACAGAAATAGTGCTTTAAACTCATAAAAGTATAAACTAGTTCATGCCTGAAATCTCTGTCGAAAACCAACACTTTGAAAATATGGAATCTCAAAACTGTAGGGAATCTGTAGAAAACCTGACGCATGAGGGCGTTACATATCATCGTCCCTCCATACGTCTAAACTAGTGCGTTGGGACGTTACATATCGCTGTCCCCCAAGTCATTAAAGTTGCACTCAGGAATGTCTCATCTGAGACATCTAGAGATCTAGGGACATTACGTATAATCGGAACCCTGGTCCCGTATCCGTAATACTACATGTGCACATGTTCTCTATATCCATCAATTCCAGTAATTTCCATCCAAAAATAGAACATAAATGATAGATATCAAATTCAAATCTCATAATATCTAAAATCAACTCATCTAAAAGAACCATAAATATATTCTTTGAGTCACAATGCTCATAAATCCTATAAGCTGTCCTAAATCGTGTAAAACCAAAAAATCAACAAATTTTAAATAAAGCTCATAATAAATCATAAATCCATCGTAAATAACAAAATTCAACAAATGAATAAATAAATATGAAATCAAGTACTCCACTCACAGTTCTCTGATGAGTTTCTAACGCTTCATGGTGTAGGCAATCGTCGGGAATCCTGGCACCGATCTAAAGTCAGAGTAATTATTAGTTTCTATAACTGATGAGTGGTAAATCTATCACTATTTTCGACTCATTTAACCTAATATTTTGTATAGTTTCTTGAGTTTTGTGAATATTTTGATGTGTTTTGTGTTATTTTGCAGATAAATAAAGTTGGGAAAGCATTGGAAGCAAATTGGGGCCAAAATAGAGAAAAATTGACAAAATGGCAATTCAGTAAATTGTCTGCGTCGCGACACCAAGACCTTCAGCGTCGCGACGCCTAACGTGCGCCGAACAGTGCTAACGTGCGCCGGGTCCACAAATCAGAATCTGAGAAAAGTTTGACTTTGCTAACGTGCGCCGTGACACGTGTCACCATCACAGCCGATCTGCTAACATGCGCCGTGCCACGTGTCAGCATCCTACGGTGCCGACAGTCGCCATCGCCAAGTGTGCCACGTGTCACTCCACGTCATTACCGCGTCATCAGCCACATCACCAGGTTGACCAAGTCAAACTGCCACCTCACCGCCACGTCATCATCAACCTATCAGGAAGTGCCATGTGTCGCAATCATACAGTGCCGACAGTCTCTTTCCCACGTGTCGCCACCCCACCGCCACGTCACCGCCACGTCAGCATCAATCATTGAGTATCTAATCCTTATCTGACACGTGGCGGATAAGAATCTCATCGACCAATCAGAAGCCGCCACGTGTCACAATAATTGAAGCCCAACCACCTCGCCATGTGTCACTTTATCAGCTTATCCAGAATCTGCAAACCGACGAACCAGAGAGTGCCATATCGACAAAAGCTGGCGTAGCGACGCCAAAGGCCCTGGCGTCGCGACGCTGGAACCCCACCGAGGCCTATAAATAGAGCTTCAAATTTCAGTTTTAGATGTATCATTATCTCTCCCTTATTTGATGTAAATATGGAGTTTCTCTCTCTAGTGTCTTTAATTTAAGTTTTGTAATTAAATTTTAATTACTTTTTGTAATAATAGTAATTTACTTTCTTTACTTTTTATAGTTTTTACTATTCATCATGAGGATGTAACTTCCCCAGCTAGGGTGAAAGGTAATTCTTTTACTATTGCTATTTAGATTAATCTCCCTTAAAAATAATATATTCACTATTTAAAATTTGACTTAAAAAGGATACCGCTATATTGGTCGGTTGGTAATTTAATTTTAATCTGGTTTAAACCTGACTAATCAAGGATACCGCCAGATTGGTCGGTTGGTAATTTAATTTTGGTTCCGCCTTTATGGCTGGTTTATGGACAAATATTACCGCATGAATGGCTGGTTGGACTTAATTTGACTTAATCAGGATACCGCCAGATTGGTCGATTGGTAATATTATCACAAGTTTATATATTATTTTATGGGAGATATCTAAATTAGTAGTAGTAAAAGTAATTCATTTTACCTTAGCATTTTATTTTATTGTAATTTACTTTTCAGTATTTACTTTACCGTATTTTTACTTCATGTCTTTTATTTTCAAGTTTTTACCAGCCCTAGTTATGTGTTGTAACTAAATAAGTTATCTAGGGTTGTGATGAATTCTAATATCACCGGTTTATAAGGGGTTATATTTTAGTTTGGGTAATATAAAGATTTATTTATTGAGTCTTAATCTTAATGCTTTTTAATTAACTGGCCATTAATAAAATTGATTAGGTAAACTTAAAATGAACTAGACATAGAGATTTTAAGTTTAAGACCTTAGACTCAATAGCCCACGATCTTCCTTGAGGATAGATAACCCTTTAATAGATTTCCTTACAGGATATGAATATACCTATCGGGCGGGGGTAGCCTTAATTGGAACTTAATCTTAATGAATCTAGGTAATTTGGTTGACATAGACATATGGTTCAATTGGATTATACTAGGTATTTGTAATTGACCATCGGAAGAGGCTTTTACATAATTTAGTGTTCCAGGTTAATAAATCAATATATTACCCAACTTTAAGATAACCACTTCATCTTTAAAATGATATTGGAAGAAATCACAACCCTAGATAGTTTTTAATATTGAATTTTCTTAAAACCTACTTTCAACAATCTTCTTTACTTGTTTTTAAATTTAGAATCGTCACCATTTCAAATCAATCCGTTAGATACTAGTAATCATTTGACTTCATAAAATTAATAGTTTAGATATTAAGTCCTCGTGGGATCTATACTTTTTATACTACTTGAACGATACGTACGCTTGCGTTATACGTGTGTGTTTACGCCGGTCAAGTTTTTGGCGCCGTTGTCGGGGACTTATTTATCTTTTACTATTAGTTTAGGGGTTAGATACCTTTACTTGTATCTAATATCTTTTTACTTTTTGTTTTTGTTTTCTTGTGTTTCGGGTTTTCATAAACTTCACGAGACGAACCAGAAGTTTTGAACTACGATCGCTTGACCCAGAAATTGAAAGAACCATCAGACAGTTGAGAAGGGAAATGCGAGAAGGCCAAGAAGCTTTAGTCAACATGGAACCTGAACCTTTGGAGGTTGCACCACCAATTCCCATTCGAGACAGAACCATTCCGGTGATTGACAGACTCATTTCTTGCATTGTACTCCCTCCCTTACCAGAAAATGCGGGTGACATCAAAACATGCATTCAGATGATTCAACAGTCAGTTCAGTTTGGGGGGAGTGCAACTGAAGATCCCAATGCCCACATCAGCAACTTCCTGGAAGTTTGTGGCACTTTTAATTACAATCGAGAAGCTGAAGAAGCAATGAGATTGCGAGTTTTTCCATATTCCCTGAAGGACAGAGCTAAAGCTTGGCTACATTCACTACCAGCAGGTTCCATCACAACTTGGAACACTTTAGCCACCAAATTTCTTGCAAAGTACTTTCCACCAGCCAGAACCGGAAAACTGAGGAATGACATCACATCATTTGTACAACAAGATTCAGAATCCCTCTATGAAGCTTGGGAAAGGTACAAAGATTTACTCCGGAAATGTCCTCACCATGAGATTCCAAAATGGCTTCAAGTCCAAACATTCTATAATGGACTTTCTGGAATAATGAGAACCACAATAGATGCTGCTGCTGGAGGAGCTTTAATGGCAAAAAGAGAAGATCAAGCCTGGGAACTAATCGAAGAAATAGCCAACAACAATTCATTGTGGCCAACAGAAAGGAGCATGATCCAAAGAATTGCAGGAATTTATGAAAGTGGAGCCAATACAGCAGTCAACACCAAGCTAGATCAGATATGCAAATTTATGGAGACTCTTACCACTGGATCCACAAGTTCACCATATGGAGGAATACCAGAGTCAAACCAACTTGAAGAAACGGTGAATTTTGTCAACAATTTCAACAGACAGGGGAACAATCCATATTCCAACACCTACAACCCAGGGTGGAGGAATCATCCTAATTTTTCATGGAGCAACAATTCAGGCCAACAGCGGAACTATCCACCACCTGGATTCCAGCAACAGAACAAAAGCCAGGAGCAGGCAAATGAACCAGGAATAGCAGAAGTGCTGGCTCAGTTAAAAAAGTACGATGCTATCTTTCAGAGCCAATCAGCTTCCATCAAAGCACTGGAGAATCAAATCGGACAACTGGCCAATGCTCAGAGTTACAGACCACCAGGTAATCTTCCCAGCAACACAGAACCCAATCCAAGGAACCGAGGCAAGGAGCAATGTCAAGCCATTACTTTGAAAAGCGGTACTGAAATCAACAAAGATGTTGGAATCAAGATGTCCCAAAAAGAGGCAAAGGAAAAAGAAGCTGAACAACAGATGGAGGAAAAAGAGGCAAAGGAAAAAGAAGCAAAGGAAAAAGAACAGATCACTCCACCTCCACCTCCACCTTTTCCTCAGCGTCTTCAGAAAAACAAACTGGACAAGCAGTTTGCTCGATTCCTGGAGGTTTTCAAAAAGCTGCACATCAACATCCCATTTGCAGAAGCCTTGGAAGAAATGCCCAGTTATGTCAAATTCATGAAAGACATTCTTTCACGAAAACGGAGATTGGGAGACTACGAAACAATAGCATTAACAGAAGAATGCAGTGCCATCATTCAGAGGAAACTTCCCCCGAAGTTGAAAGATCCTGGCAGTTTCACTGTACCTTGCGTCATAGGAGAACATAACTTTGGTAAGGCTTTGTGTGATTTAGGGGTGCGAGTGTTAACTTGATGCCTTTTTCTATTTTCAGGAAATTACAGATTGGAGAACAATGCCAACTTCAGTCTCACTGCAACTTGCTGATAGAACGCTCGTATTTCCAAGAGGCGTAGTTGAGGATGTGCTGGTCAAGGTTGACAAATTCATTTTCCCAGCAGATTTTATTGTCCTTAATATGGAGGAAGACGCAGACGTGCCAATCATCCTTGGGAGACCATTCTTGGCTACAGGTCGAACCATTATTGATGTACAAAAAGGAGAATTAACCATGAGGGTACAGGACCAAGAAGTAACATTCAATATTTTCAAGGCCATGAATTTCCCAGATGATGAAAAGAAGGAGGAATGTTTCAAACTCGATGTGATACACAGTACCATTCAGAACTCCAATGCAATGCAAAGTTCTACTGACAAACTTAAAACATGTCAATTGCCTGTGGAGCCTAAAGATAAAGCGTCTTTTGTACTGAAGAAGCCAATTCTTACACTACAAGCAACAGAAGAGAAAAAGTTACACCAGCTCAACGAATTGGAGGAATTTCACAATCAGCCTTTTGAGGATGCCAAATTATACAAAGAAAAGGGCAAGAAAAGACATGATGAGAAGTTAGTGCGCATACAACTGGAACCAGGGCAGAAGGTACTGTTAAACAAATCAAGGGTGAAATTCTTCCCATGGAAGCCAAAATCACGGTGGTCAGGTCCATTTGTGATCACCAAAGTTTTACCAAATAGAGCCGTTGAGATACATGATCCTGACGCTAACAAAACTTTCAAGGTTAAAAACAAGCATGTCAAGCACTACTGGGGAGAATCATTTGAGTGACAAAAAGAAAGTGTTACACTTTCAGATCCAGCTTAACGTTCGAGAAGTCAAGTCTGGCTGACGAATTTAAACTTAGCGCTAGCAGGGAGGCAAACCATGCAATTTGTGTATATATTGTGATCTGGTGTGTTTTATTTTTGTGTGTTTAATTTTTGCAGGTTTAGTAATTTCAAGATGGAAGATGCTCTCGCAAATCTTCACAAGCAATTTCCTTCTCTCCCTCAAAAATCTCTGATGAAAGTTTACAAAGCTCGCTTAGAACGGATGAGACTACTGATGATCAAAGGTATTCCTACTGACATTCGTTGGTTAATTGAAGCACGGGTCCGATTGGCAGGTGAGTCTTCTGAATCTTTTATTTCACATCTGTCTGGCTTATGAAAGAGCGCATATGCTAAAAAGAGAAGAGCCAAAAGAATGTGTGTTTGTTATAAATGTGCTCGCATATTTTGTAATACTCGTTGTCGTTCTTTAGGAATGGTGTCCGATAACCGCGGGGATAAGATTAACTTCATTAGGGATGGCTTGAGTAAGGAGTCTTTGGATGACATATCTAAAACTCTTGAGACGCATCCCAGTGGATGTGTGTATCATGAAATTCACATATTATATGCACAATTTCAAAAAGAAAGACAACTGTTAAGTCTTCGGGAATCTGACTCAAAAAGACCCTGTTTGCCAATTTATAAGAAAATTGGATGGGAAGCTTGTCCCCGACGCATAGACGTCAATCAAGTTGTTACTTTTCTTGTAAATATTATATCTATTTGTCTTTTCCTAATAATTGTAATTTATTTTGTTGTTTTCTTTTATTTTCTCCGACAGGATCCAGACCTTTTTGACTATCACGATTTTTTTAACTAATAATTGTCATTTGGCAGGTACTAGTGCTATTATTTTACTCACCCTTTTCAGGTGTTATAAATTCAACTCATCATTGCACTTTTGAAGACATCCAGAGTAAAACATGGAAGCCACTTCAAGAAGACGAGTTGAAAACATCTGTGTGTTTTGCGGTAGTAGTGTTGGTACTAAACCACAATACATAGAAGCATCACATGAATTGGGTCGAGTCTTAGCTGCAAGGAATATGCACTTAATATATGGCGGAGGAAATCTTGGACTTATGGGGATCGTTTCAAAGGCTGTACAGGAAGGAGGCAGTCACATTTTGGGAATCATCCCAAAACCCTTGGCAGAGGAAAATCTTATTGAACCATCAAACAGATAGGAACTGATCGTGCCAAGTATGTCTGAACGTTTGGTAGAAACGATTAACTGTGCTGATGCTTTTATTGCTTTGCCAGGTGACTTGGGCACATTGGAGGAAATTTTTATAGTACTATCTTGGGCGAACCTGAACATACACCAGAAACCAATTGGACTGCTCAACGTTGATGGATTTTATGATTTTCTTTGTGTGTTTCTTGATGATGCTCGGAGAAATGGATTCGTGTCAAAACCTTTAAAAGAACTCCTATTTACTGCCAGAACTGCTCCGGATCTAATAGACCAACTCATAGCCTATGAACCACGAGTTGACCCTATTCTTTCAAAGATAAATTGGTCTGAGGACGATCGTGGTAAGAGGCGTAGGATTAATCTAGATCTTAACTTTTAATTTCCTGTAGAATTTCAGCTAACCAGGTATTATTTTCTAAACTCTTCTTCTACTTTTTAAGACATTGGGGACAATGTCTCATTTAGGTTTGGGGGAGGAAATTAGTTGATCAGTACCTTGTTTTTAGTTTGTGTGTTGTTTTTATTTTTAGTCCAAAATTTTTCGAAAAATACAAAAAAAAAATGAAAATTTTTCAAAAATTACAAAAATATTTTGCGTTTTTGTGTTTTTATTTTGACTAAAAGGGTGAAATTGGTAAGTGATAGCTGAGTAAGGAGTTTCCACTCCTGAGACGTATCTCAAGCCTATTTTCGAAATAAGTTAATTTTTGTTTATTTCCTTTTGAATTATTTAATTTGTAAATTCTCCATAAAATTGACTAAAATGGATCTTCATATGCTCAGTTGACAGATATTATCAACATATATAGTAACATACGGACATGAGTTAAAATTGAAAAGTTTGTAATATTCAGTGTTCTAGTTTAATTGGAGGAAGCATCTCAAAAAGCATTGGAGTAAAAAAAAAAAACAAAACATCTGAGATCCGAGTTATTAAGTATGTAAGGGTGTTTTAACACCTAGTGCCCTAAAGTCAATTGGTTTGGGAGTCACTGGCCCAAAGCTCGTTACATGGATCAAAGATGCTGCAAAAATATATATATCTGAAGTCTGAGTAATTAAGTTCGTAGGGGTGTCTTAACACCTGGTGCCCTAAAGCCAACTGGTTTGGGAGCCACCAACCCAACACTCGCTACATAGATGGAAGATATTATATATAAATAAAAAATAGAAAAGAAAAATCAAAGAAAAAAATCAGAAAAATGAGAAAAATTATTCCATTACTCCAAAAAGGTGTGAAATCTGATAGAACTTTAGGACAAAAATATTACTCTCTTATCAACTGCACTTATGACAGTTGTGGGCAAAAATGAGTTGATTAATATTTTGTCGACTGTGTATATGGAGAATGGTAAAAATAATCGAAGAATTTATTTATTCGGTAATTTAGAATGAAACAAAACAACTATTAATTTGGAGTAGAAGTTTCACCTGATTAGTCACTAACTTCTTTATTCTATTTTCTCTTGTCTTTTTGCTTTTGTGTGCATTAGTTTCACTACGTTTTTACTTTTGTAAAACGTTTGTGGGTATCGTTGCTGTAAGCCCTCACGAGACTACAACTCGTCCACTAGGGACACCTAGGGGTTTAAAGGCTTGTTGCATACGCTAAATGCAACCGTGATCCCTACGGAAGTGGCTTAGTTAAATTTTATTTATGTTATTTTATTATGTGTTTTGCTCGAGGACTAGCAAAATGTTAGGTTTGGGGGTGTGATGAGTGGTAAATCTATCACTATTTCCCACTCATTTAACCTAATATTTTGTATAGTTTCTTGAGTTTTGTGAATATTTTGATGTGTTTTGTGTTATTTTGCAGATAAATAAAGTTGGGAAAGCATTGGAAGCAAATTGGGGCCAAAATAGAGAAAAATTAACAAAATGGCACTTCAGTAAATTGTCCGCGTCGCGATGCCAAGACCTTCAGCGTCGCGACGCCTAACGTGCGCCGAACAGTGCTAACGTGCGCCGGGTCCACAAATCAGAATCTGAGAAAAGTTTGACTTTGCTACCGTGCGCCGTGACACGTGTAACCATCACAGCCGATCTGCTAACATGTGCCGTGCCATGTGTCAGCATCCTACGGTGCCGACAGTCGCCATCGCCACGTGTGCCACGTGTCACTCCACTTCATTACCGCGTCATCAGCCACATCACCAGGTTGACCAAGTCAAACTGCCACCTCACCGCCATGTCATCATCAGCCAATCAGGAAGTGCCACGTGTCGCAATCCTACGGTGCCGACAGTCTATTTCCCACGTGTCGCCACCCTACCGCCACGTCACCGCCACGTCACCGCCACGTCAGCATCAATCATTGAGTATCTAATCCTTACCTAACACGTGGAAGATAAGAATCTCATCGACCAATCAGAAGCCGCCACGTGTCACAATAATTGAAGCCCAACCACCTCGCCACGTGTTACCTTATCAGCTTATCTAGAATCTGCAAACCGACGAACCAGAGCGTACCACGTCGACAAAAGCTGGCGTAGCGACGCCAAAGGCCCTAGCGTCGCGACGCTGGAACCCCACCGAGACCTATAAATAGAGCTTCAAATTTCAGTTTTAGATGTACCATTCTCTCTCCCTTCTTTGATGTAAATAGGGAGTTTCTCTCTCTAGTGTCTTTAATTTAAGTTTTGTAATTAAATTTTAATTAATTTTGTAATAATAGTAATTTACTTTCTTTACTTTTTACAGTTTTTACTATTCATCATGAGGAGGTAACTTCCCCAGCTAGGGTGAAAGGTAATTCTTTTACTATTGCTCTTTAGATTAATCTCCTTTAAAAATAATATATGCACTATTTAAAATTTGACTTAAAAAGGATACCGCTATATTGGTCGGTTGGTAATTTAATTTTAATCTGGTTTAAACCTGACTAATCAAGGATACCGCCAGATTGGTCGGTTGGTAATTTAATTTTGGTTCCGCCTTTATGGCTGGTTTATGGACAAATATTACCGCCTGAATGGCTGGTTGGACTTAATTTGACTTAATCAGGATACCGCCAGATTGGTCGGTTGGTAATATTATCACAAGTTTATATATTATTTTATGGGAGATATCTAAATTAGTAGTAGTAAAAGTAATTCCTTTTACCTTAGCATTTTATTTTATTGTAATTTACTTTTCAGTATTTACTTTACCGCATTTTTACTTCATGTCTTTTATTTTCAAGTTTTTACCAGCCCTAGTTATGTGTTGTAACTAAATAAGTTATCTAGGGTTGTGATGAATTCTAATATCACCGGTTTATAAGGGGTTAGATTATAGTTCGGGTAATATAAAGATTTATTTATTGAGTCTTAATCTTAATACTTTTTAATTAACTGGCCATTAATAAAATTGATCAGGTAAACTTAAAATGAACTAGACATAGGGATTTTAAGTTTAAGACATTAGACTCAATAGCCCACGATCTTCCTTGAGGATAGATAACCCTTTAATAGATTTCCTTACAGGATATAAATATACCTGTCGGGCGGGGGTAGCCTTAATTGGAACTTAATCTTAATGAATCTAGGTAATTTGGTTGACATAGACATATGGTTCAATTAGATTATACTAGGTATTTGTAATTGACCATCGGAAGAGGCTTTTACATAATTTAGTGTTACAGGTTAATAAATCAATATATTACCCAACTTTAAGATAACAACTTCATCTTTAAAATGATATTGGAAGAAATCACAACCCTAGATAGTTTTTAATATTGAATTTTCTTAAAACCTACTTTCTACAATCTTATTTACTTGTTTTTAAATTTAGAATCATCACCATTTCAAATCAATCAATCAATCCGTTAGATACTAGTAATCATTTGACTTCATAAAATTAATAGTTTAGATATTAAGTCCTCGTGGGATCGATACTTTTTATACTACTTGAACGATACGTACGCTTGCGTTATACGTGTGTGTTTACGTCGGTCAATAACTTAGAATACTTTCGTCAGGCACAATAGAATATGCAATGCGTGGACACTTAATCTTGATGGATATTGGAAATATTTAGATTACCTATTAATTTTACGGACATAATTTTGAAGTTATGCAAAGGTGGCTGCAGAAACTTAAGCTTAACCTTGCCTCATAATACTTTCGTCAGGCACAATAGAATATGCAATGTGTGGACACTTAATCTTGATGAATATTGGAAATATTTAGATTACCTATGAATTTTACGGACCTAATTTTGAAGTTATGCAAAGGTGGCCGCGGAAACTTAAGCTTAACCTTGCCCCTAGAAAAATTCACTGCTCAACGACTAATTTTGAAAATTCACTGTAATTAATTAGGAATGAATCAGAGGCTGAAATTTCAATAGAATGAACCATAATATGTCTAATTTATGTTGATTTTTACGGATTTCAATTTCGACTTCCGAAACTCAAGTCGCAAACTAAATTTCAGGGGCTTTTCTGACAAAAAAACTAGACGCAGTGATTTCAGAATGCCCCACTTCAAAAATTCGGTTTTGCTTCTTCTTAAGTCCAAAAATTCTGATTTGTGGATATATTATTCTCTTTGTAACACCCCCGGTTACCACGAAACAACCATAAAATTTATTCATGTTTTTCGAGACATCGTTAAGTATTCAATTATGCATTATTAGCATATTTATCATTCATATAAATTATTCATGAATCATGAAGTAAATTTTTTTAGTTTCCCGGTACATTTATTTTTTATTGTGATCATGAAAGCTTTCGATATTTCAAATATAACTTGAGCTGCAGATGTTCATTTTCAACGATCTTGGTATAGTTGGAAATCTTAGACATATTCCTATAACTTTCTTGTTCAATAGTTTCTCAAATTCGAACCTAAAATACGTCAAAAATGACATTTTTCCAGGCCTCTCCCTCATAGTACGGGAATAGTGCAAAATTTGACGTATGACAGTAAATAAAAAATTCTTTTTTTAAAAAAAATTCCCATATTAGTATAAATATCCGGTATTATTCATCATCTTCAAAATCAAAAAAAAAAAAAGAACCAAACCCACGACCCTTCTAGTTTCTTCTCCATGCCAAATTTTCTCACACTTCTCTAGCAATTCCTTCATTATTTTTCCAAGGGAAATCTTCAATTTCTTCAAGAAAAAAAACATACAGTAAATTTTTTTCTTCATTTTCTTATTATTTCAAAAATTTGAAGTTTAATCCTTTATACCCATTTCGAAAATTTAGAGGTTTAGAGTGGTTAAGACATGATTTACATGTAAACAATGAACCTAAATGATTATATATGTATTAAAGAACCTATTAGCATGAATTGAGTTCAATTTTATTAATTAAAAAAAATTTGAATTTCTTATCATTATGGCCAAAAATAGGAAATGGTATTGGTTGAGTATGTGTTGTCTAGTGGTGTTGTTGATGGGGGAATCAACTTATTATATATTGTGAATGATTTAGTAGATGAGTAGATTTAGTATCCTTGGAAATGGACACCTAGGGTTTAAACTTTTTGGGGATTGATTTGTTAGTTCCAGCTGCATGGAAGCTTCCCATGCATGAGTCCAGCAAGATCCAACTGCCATAGGAAGCTGCCAGGCTGCCATCCTCCATTTTCTGCATCAAGCTAAACCACTTTAGGTGGTGATTGAAGAAAATGTTGAGCTTGCCATAAAACTAGGAGTGATTGAAGGAAATCACTGTAGGTTTGTTGACATTTTGGGCAGGAAATGTACTATAAATTCAGAGCTCGGTTTTGAGCTTAAGGCACCCCAAATATGAGTAAGCTCCATGTGTAGAGAGCTTAGAGAGTGTTGTAGTGAGGTTTTTTCATTTTTGTAAAGTGTAAACACTTTGTATCTATTCTTGTAGTAATAGAAATTCAATTCGGTTTTTCCTCAAACACACTCTAAAGTGATCAGAGAATCACAACAAGTGGTATCAGTAGCTTTGGTTCTTCATTGGGGTCGAAAAACCGAAGAACGGAGCTCGGTTCGGAAAATTCGGTTTTCGGTAAAGTTGTCAAAAATCAACTTTGAGCATACCATAAGCTAGTTCATGTCAAGACGAGCACGGTGGTATTTTCCGGCGATCAAACGGAGGTACAGGGAGCCCGCACGCGCCAGGAAGAAACTTCCCACGCGCCGAAACTCACAGCACGCGCCGCGCGTGTAGCTGGAGGTTGAAGACACTGACGTGTCCGCCACATCAGCGGAACATTAGCGCACAGTCAGCGCCTAGTCAGCAGCATGTCAGCGCACAGTCATCAGCCACGTCAGCGTACAGTCATCAGCCACGTCAGCGCCACGTCATCCGTCACGTCAGCAAGGGGACTGCCACGCAGCGCCACGTGTCCGCCACGTCAGCGCCACGTGTCCGCCACGTCAGCGCCACATGTCTGCCATGTCAGCGACACGTGTCCGCCATGTCAGCGATCCGGTCCCCCTTTTCCATGTCAGCACTGCCACGTTAGCAGCCTGGTAAATTTTATTTAGCCCCCTGAAGTTTTGAAATTTACAATTTTGCCCCAGAACTTTTAGGAATTTATAAATCAGCCCATGTGTCGGATTTAGACCAAGGAAGTGTCTATTCCACCATTTTCGACCGTTCCGGACGCAACAGTGACATCAGATTTGTGAAATTCAGCCCCGATTTTAATCCATTTTCATTTTAAACTTTAAAAACTTAAAATGGAAATGGAAGATTCTCATTCTTGTGCAATGATTAAATGACTGCAACAAATTACTCCCTCTGGAGACCTCGGATGATAGATTTTTTACATTGCAAAGATCTGTTTGATGTCATCGAGTTGAAGGGAGTAAAACTAGAGTCTGTTAAGAAGTATGACTGGAATAAACTCAACAACATAACTTTGGGTTAGATTAGGCAGTGGATCAGTCACAGTGTCTTCCACCACGTAGCACATGATTCAGATGCTTACGAGATGTGGATAAAGCTGGAAGACATGTTCCAGGCCAAGAAAGCTCGGAATAAAGCCCTGTTAATGAGGCGTTTGGTGAACCTGAAGCTACGGAGTGGAACTTCCGTTGCAGAACACACCAACGAGTTCCAGAGCCTGGTGAACCAGTTGTCTGCAGTAGACATGCAGCTGGGAGATGAAGTTCAAGCCCTCTTACTACTCAGTTCCCTTCCTGATAGCTGGGAGACATTGGTGGTTACTCTCAGTAATTCCGCTCCAAGAGGTAAAGTTACAATGCCTATGGTAAGAGATGTCCTGTCGAATAAGGAGTACATGAGAAAAGATGTTGGCTCAGAACATACAGAAGCCTTCATCACAGAGACTCGAGGAAGACATCAAGGAAGAGACAGAGAGAGAGGCAGAAGCATAACCAGGGGTAGATCCTCAGATGGAAGGAAACCTACCTATAAGTTCTACCATTGTGGCATTGTAGGCCACCTAAAGAAGAATTGTCGAAAACTGCAACGAGAGCAGGGACAAGGCAATCACCAGCCGAAGAATGACGAAGGAGAGACACTGGTCATTGTCCAAGCAGATGTAGCAATATGCTCCATGCAGGAAGAGACATGCCTTCACAACGTAACCCAAGATGTTGAGTGGGTGGTAGATACTGCAGCATCCTACCACGTCACTCGTCACAGAGATTTCTTCACAACCTACAAATCGGGGGACTTTGGATCAGTGAAGATGGGAAATATCAGTTCCTCTGGGATAGTAGGAATGGGTGATATTCAGTTGTGGACAAATGTCGGGTGTACATTGACCTTGAAGGATGTCTTGCATGTTCCAGAACTTCGTCTGGATGAACTCTCGGGGATAACTCTTGACAAACAGGGCTATGACAATCACTTCAGAAATGGCACATGGAGAATGACAAAAGGTGTCATGGTTGTCGCCCGAGGACATGCTTGCGGCACACTATACAAGACTCATGTGAAGATTTATGAAGACAACCTCAATGTAGCTGAAAAAGAGGCTTCTCAAAATCTGTGGAACCGGAGACTCAGACACATGAGTGGGAGAGGGTTGTCTACCCTGAACAAGAATGAGCTTACCAAGGATGCTGCACGAGGTCCTTGCAACCACTACTCAATTGGTAAGCAACGCAGAGTCTCATTTGATTTCTCTTCAGAGAGAAGATCAGAGTTGCTCAGTCTGGTGCACTCTGATGTATGTGGTCCCTTGGAGGTTGATTCATTGGGCGGTAACAAGTATTTTCTGACTTTCATCAATGATGTTTCTCGGAAAATCTGGGTGTATTTCCTCAAGACGAAGGATCAGGTCCTAGATCAGTTCAAGCTGTTCCACGCCATGGTAGAGCATGAAACATTAAAGAAGCTGAAGTGCCTTCGCACAGACGATGAAGGCAAATACAGTTCCAGAGTGTTCGAAGCCTAATGCAGGAGACATGGGATTCGACATGATATAACTGTTACACACACACCACAACATAATGGTGTCACTGCGAGAATGAACTGCACCATTATGGAGAAAGTCAAAGGAATGATCAGTATGGCTAAGCTGTTGGAGTTTCTACGGTCCCGAGGATCGAATAACAAGCATAAAATTACATGTGAATACATTCAAGGAGTTGCAGAATTGTTGTGATATTTTATATCGTACCGCAAGTGTACGGTGTCAAGTTTTAGTATAAATATGAGTTTAGAGTGTTGAACCCACAAGGATTGTGTTATCTAACACTAAGTACTACAATTGATAATCTTAACTTTATTTAGAAAATAATTAATAAAGATTTTAATAAATAAATAAAATATAAAAATAATTTGATAGGAGGAACTAATACGATAGAGATTCTGGATCCTGATTTCACTTAGCCGTCGCCTATGCAATTGTCATGCCAATTAATTCTTGTTCAGTTATATTGTTTATAAGTCAAGACTCATAAAATATTCACTCCCTCTCTCGAGTGCCGAGTGAAAATATCATCAACTATAGACTTCAATATCTCTATAAAAATCCAATAGTTAACAACTCATTACGCTTTGTGATTCTATGTTAACGACTTCAAAGGACTACATATTCTCTCGAACACTATAAATTCTCCTAGGCTATATTCTCTAGATCTATTCAAAATCCCCTCTCTCGAGTGATAGATTCTAAACATATATCATCTTCAATTGTAGCCAACAATCAAGAAGCATTAAACTCAAAAGAATATAAATAAATTAATAAAACTTCATAACAAAATTGATAAACATAATACAAGGTTCAAGCATCAGTTATAATCATTCTCCAAAATTAAGGAGTTAATTCATGACAAAAGATAAAAACAATAATAAACAAATCATGAATCTAATGGAAATCATTAGAGTTCTAAGAAAGAAATAAAAAGATAAAACCCGAATTGAATCTCTTCCTCTCCGGATGTCAACGCCTTAATCTCCTCTTATTTCTCTTCAATCCTCTCATTGGAACTCTAAAAATATTTATTTCTGTGTTTTGTGCAGTGTATTAGCCTCCCCTTGAGTATTGGACGAACTGTTATATTTATAGTGGAGGCAGGGAGTCTTTGGGTATCATTAGGGATCTTAAAAACCCTAAAAATTAAATCCTAGAGCGCGCCTGATTTCCTTACGAAGTGTTGTGACTCTTTAAGTGGGCGCCTGAGCGCCAAATCCTCGGCATTTTATATGGCAAATTTGGGCTTGATGGCGCCATGGTGCCTTCCTGATTTCTTCAACAGGCGCCATGGCGCCATTATTTCTTTTGATTGTGGCGCCAAGGCGCCTATTGTCTTCTTTTGATTTTGATGGCGCCTTGGCGCCTTCTTTGACAATAATGGGCGTTATGGCGCCCATTCCTCTGGAATTTGTATGGGTTGGTGGCGCCATGACGCCTATGCTCCCGTGCTCGCCCTGTGTTCCCGAAAGTTCCCAAAACACGTGCAATTATTCCCATATCCATGTATTAATGCTCCTACAAATAAAACACAAAATAAACTATAAATGACATTTAAATATCTCGAAATATAACAAAACAGTGAGCTAAAAATACCGCAATAAGTGGGTATAAACCACACTTATCAAATACCCCCAAACTTAAGGTTTTGATAGTGCCGAGCAAAAGATAAAATAAAAATAAATTAAAATTATCAAATAGAAATTACTAAATTAGCTAAGCCACTTTCGTAGGGATCACAATTGCATTTAACATATGCAACAAGCCTTTAAACCATTAGGCGGTCCTAGTGGACGAGTTATAGTCTCGTGAGGGCTTACAGCAACGACACCCACAAACGTTATTCACACACAATCATGCAAAAATATAAAAAATAATAAAAGATAGTCCCGATAGTTGCACATAAAATTTTCCTCAAAGAAAGCTTATAAGTGAAATTAGAGAACCTTCAAAGTACGCAATTGCAACTCGAATCCAAATTCCTGAGTAAATCATCTAAGCCAGACTCCCAGTGTGTGTGTGTGTGTAAGAGTCCATTCACAACTTGACTCATAAGTAATCCAACTTAATGATTTCGTTTAGAAATTAGAATCAATGGGTCAAACCAACCTAGATATCTCAATTATGCTCGATAATTACTTTATTTCGTGCTCAGTATGGTATGATTTTTCTTTTCTTTTATTGTCTCTTTTTGCTTTTCTCTTTTTGCACTTTTTTTTTTTTCAACTCACCTACCCTTTAAGGTAGCATTTCTCCTCATGGTGGTTCTAATACTCGCCAATGGGTAGCTTCACGCTTATCGGTTATAGATGGTTTATTTTCTTTATTTAAAGACATTTTTCTTTTTAGCTATACCATACTTCATAACACTAGCAAATCAAGATAGATATCTAAGCAAACGGTCATTCATCGACATGCAATTTCTTCAACTAATCACCTTGTCAACTACTTAAGTTTTACTGCTAAAAACCTGTTTTTAAGTGGTTACGAGTCTAACATAGACCAATTATTCAAGGCATCAGATAAAAGTAAATCGGGCACTTATCGTTTCTAAAATTTCACTCATAAACAAACAAGATTCATCACAGGATTTATGCTTTACTATCAAAGACTAAAACAAATTTTTTTTTTTTCAATAAATTTAAACAACTAAATAGCAAGTAAACAGCATACACACACCCCCAAACTTAAAATTTGCATTGTCCTCAATGTAAGATAAATATCAAGAGCAAGAGTGAGGAACAACACTACCGTGCATGGAATTGATCAGACTCTTGCTGGTTAGAATTTGGTTGCGCGGGAGTTGTGTGTCTCGTACTACCTGCATAAATAACATGCAATTTAATAAATAGCACACAAAAAAAAATTTAAAAATTAAATTTAAAAATAAAGAAAGTAATGATAAAACAAATGCAAGGGTTGCCTCACCGCTAGCGCTAAGTTTAACGTCTTCAGCCAGACGCAACCACCCAAATGGTTATGGTGGCTTAAACGTAGTGAACCGGGTAATCTCATCTGCTTTCTTCTTTGGTATCCACCGGTTCTTATGACATGAAAAAGACAGCTTGGCAGGCTGTGGTAATTTATCCATAGATGGTCCCCCAGGATATGTAGATTTTCCCCTAGTTAGAAATTCTGAACTGCACATTCGGTAAAATTGGCTCGATCTCCTTTTTAACCTTCCAGGGATCATCTCCAAGTGAGAACTGGCCTTTCTTTTCCTCTTTTTACGGTGCTTTGGGAGTGGTTTCAGGTTTAGCTGCAGAGAATCTTCCTTTATGCATGGCTGTATTATGCTCATAGGTCGCTGAAATGATTCACCCTGCATGTTTACAACTCCATTTTCTACTGTATTTATCCTGTGACATTCTACATCACCTTGAGGGCTCGGCATGGCTCTGAAAACACTGAAGGTGACTTCTTCATTTTGACCTTTCATTATCAATTCACCTTTGTTTTCTTCTTATGTTACTGTTTCCTCCTGAAATACCATTTCATCTTCTTTACTGCCTAAGTCCTGAGAGGTGTCTTTAAACGCTTTTCCGCTCCTACAGGTTATGATTTGACATTGCTCATTGGGGTCGACTTCAATATCACTCGGAAACACCCATGTCTGTTGATTGGCCATTGAAGAAACAAGCAACCCAATTTGCGCTTCTACAGATTTCATATTTGCCTCTATATTGCCCATTCGTGTTTCGAAGTTATCCAGTCTTGACTCATTCCTCTCAAACCTCTCTGAAGCTGTAGCTACAAACATGCTCATGAGGTCTTCTAAGGAAGGTTTCTGCTCAGCTCTTGGATAATTGAAGCCATGAGGAGGTTGCAAAATATTCTCCATATCAGCATATGAAAAATTCGGATGATAATAATTAGGCATATGACTGCCTCTATAGTTGTTGAAGTTCCGATTGTTCACATACTGTACTTGTTCAAATCCTGCTCTTCTGTTGGGTAAAAGCATTCCATTAGCAGAAGCAGCTTCAATAGACAGTTGGCCTATTTGATTTGTCAATACTGCTAGATGAGTCATGAGGGATGATACTTGAGCTATCAGTGCACCAATAGAATTTGCCATTGCTTCTTTTCAAACTCACCTCGTATGAAAAAAATATAAAACCAAACAAAGAAAAGAAAATAAAATAAATAAAAAAAAAAACAAAAAATAAGAAATAAAAACATAAATAAAACTTAAGACAAAAATAAAGAAAATAAAATAAAAATCTAAATTAAAGCTAAGATTACTTGGTAGCAGTATTAATGTGAATTAAACAAACAATCCCCGGCAACGGTGCCAAAAACTTGTTGTGATATTTTATATCGTACCGCAAGTGTACGGTGTCAAGTTTTAGTATAAATATGAGTTTAGAGTGTCGAACCCACAGGGATTGCGTTAACTCGCACTAAGTACTACAATTGATAATCCTAACTTTATTTAGAAAATAATTAATAAAGATTTTAATAAATAAATAATATATAAAAATAATTTGATAGGAGGAACTAATACGATAGAGATTCTGGATCCTGATTTCACCTAGCTGTCGCCTATGCAATTGTCATGCCAATTAATTCTTGTTCAGTTATATTGTTTATAAGTTAAGACTCATAAAATATTCACTCTCTCTCTCGAGTGCCGAGTGAAAATATCATCAACTATAGACTTCAATATCTCTATAAAAATCCAATAGTTAACAACTTATTACACTTTGTGATTCGATGTTAACGACTTCAAAGGACTACAGATTCTCTCGAACGCTATAAAATCCTAGGCTATATTCTCTAGATCTATTCAAAATCCCCTCTCTCGAGTGATAGATTCTAAACACATATCATCTTCAATTGTGGCCAACAATCAAGAAGCATTAAACTCAAAAGAATATAAATAAATTAATAAAACTTCATAACAAAATTGATAAACACAATACAAGGTTCAAGCATCAGTTATAATCATTCTCCAAAATTAAGGAGTTAATTCATGACAAAAGATAAAAACAATAATAAACAAATCATGAATCTAATGGAAATCATTAGAGTTCTAAGAAACAAATAAGAAGATAAAACCTGAATTGAATCTATTCCTCTCCAGACGTCAACGCCTTAATCTCCTCTTGTTGCTTTTCAATCCTCTCCTTGGATCTCTAAAAATATTTATTTCTGTGTTTTGTGCAGTGTATTAGCCTCCCCTTGAGTATTGGACGAACTGTTATATTTATAGTGGAGGTAGGGAGTCTTTGGGTATCATTAGGGATCTTAAAAAC
Organism: Zanthoxylum bungeanum; assembly: GCA_019454045.1. NCBI lineage: Eukaryota > Viridiplantae > Streptophyta > Magnoliopsida > Sapindales > Rutaceae > Zanthoxylum > Zanthoxylum bungeanum. Next base: position 136,007 of record SKCR01023453.1, on the reverse strand, counting down.
CCTAAAAATTAAATCCTGGAGCAGGCCTGATTTGCTTACGCAGTGTCGTGACTCTTTAAGTGGGCGCTTGGGCGCCAAATCCTCGGCATTTTAAATGGCAAATTTGGGCTTGAGGGCGCCATGGCGCCTTCCTGATTTCTTCATTAGGTGCCATGGCGCCATTATTTCTTTCGATTGTGGCGCCAAGGCGCCTGTTGTCTTCTTTTGATTTTGATGGCGCCTTCTTTGACAATAATGGGCGTTATGGCGCCCATTCCTCTGGAATTTGTATGGGTTGGTGGCGCCTTGGCCCCTATGCTCCTGTGCTCTCCCTGTGTTACCGAAAGTTCCCAAAACACGTGCAATTATTCCCATATCCGTGTATTAATGCTCTTACAAATAAAACACAAAATAAACTATAAATGACATTTAAATATCTCGAAATATAACAAAACAGTGAGCTAAAAATACCGCAATAAGTGGGTATAAACCACACTTATCAGGAATACTCACAATGATCGGTTGAGCGACGGGGCGACGAATAAAAAACTTTCTGCCCTCTGTCATGCTCGGCAGTGAGCTGCAATGGTGTCCTCTATTTCGGCTTCAATCCTCCTCCATCAAGCTCCAAGCTTTGGTTGATGATTCCAAGCACACGGGTGGGTTTCCCTATCACCTACGGACGACTCCGATGTGTGCTACCACTTGTGATTTTGCAACAAAATCACTAAATTACTTCCTCCTAGCTCACGGCAGTGAGGAAACTAAACGAGAAAAAATGGCAGCCCCTTGGGCGTGACTTAGAGGAGAGAAGAAAGTGAGAAAGTTTGTTTGGTTTTTGTGTATCTAATACCAAAAATCAAAAGTCAATTACCATTATTATAATAGTAAATGTCTTTCAAGCTTTCAAAAGCTTTTTCAAACAACTCTCATGAAGTCACATCACTCAATCAATCAAGTGACAAGTTGTCACATCACTCAAAGTGACTAATGATTTGACGCTTGATGCGACTAGCGATTTGACGCTTGATGTGACTTACGTGCCGTACTTGAATTCGAAATGCGAATGCGCTCACAAATAATCCCGGGCTCGGGTTCGCTAATTCCAAATTAACGAATTTTCCGTTGCGACGTAATTAAATGATTATGCCTAGCAAAATCACTATTCACGTCGCTAACGAATTAATTCTAAATTAACTCATTCGCCCGAATTAAAATCTAATTTCAATTCCGCGTCGAAATCCAATTTCTTATAATATATCGAATATATTATTTTATCGATTAATTCTAAATTAATCGTTTTCTCTATTTAAATGATATTTTATCCCAGATAAAATATCTCCGCAATTAATCCCAGATTAATTTTCTCTCTCTACTAATTAATCCCAGATTAATTAAAGTGTGAGTCATACGTCATCGGTGAATCTTCGAGAAGCGACCCATGAGATCCCCGGATATGTTGGCAGTAAATTCGGTCGTCGGACTATCCGAACACGTAAGTACCTAGTACTACGTTTGTACCGATTTACAAGACAAGGTTGGCTTCTAGCAAAGCGCCATGTCTACCCAATTCTCCAGAAACATGCTTACAGGAATAAACGATCTATATCAGGCGTAGTATACGTAGTATTGCGTATTTCGATCCAGTATCGGATGATCACATGCAAGGCCTGGGGCTGGTACAGTGTCTGCCCCGTACGAAGCATATATCGGATTACAAGCAACTAGTCTATTTATTATCGGATAATCATGACCAAGTCATATTATCCCGATGGTTGCAACCCTTTAGAGAACCAGTTCTGTATCCCTGCGTGATCTTCATCTCCATATGACTAGAGTGATACTTCCGTCTTGACATCACACCTAACACACTACGATTCTCAATATACCCAGCAGAGGCGTACACAGAACCTGTTAAAGCCCTGGACGACCAAAACCAAAGTATATTGATTGTCGCAAGTATTAGCGGTGCAAGTCTTAGGTTAAGACCAATTACACCTACCCTGATTTCGGACTTCCATAGACACATAGTCATACTACCAATGGAATTCCGAGGGGGTCTATCCAGAGTGAAGCTGTTTCCCGTACCATCGGTAAAACACAACCTCCTATTACACTTGCATGAGTATCCTATACCCAAATATATGAGAACTATGTCGTCATGCCCTCACAACGCTCACAAGTGTAATACTAGTCTTTTACGCATTATCGATGTCCAATCTCGATAATACTCTTACTAGGGATATTTAATGATTTATCCTTCATGGATTGATATTGTCTCATATCTTCTCAATCTAGGAACAAATCACAGGGACCTCCTATCATTTATACATCATGGTGATCTAATCACAAATGATAAGAGAGCAATCTTCTTTGTCACATAGTTAATTTGTACAACAACACCATGATCTGTACAAATAGTGACGCTATAGGTCATAATTGTCCAACATAAGCTGCCAAAGCCATTTTACGGAGAAGCTGTTCATTCTGCCTGTTACCTGATCAACAGATCATCATCTTTGCCGTTGAACATGGAGATTCCAGAGAAAGTGTGGTCTGGTAAGAATCCCTCCTACACTCACCCTAGAGTATTCGGTTGTTTAGCCGTTGTACATGTATCCAATGAGCTCAGGCAGAAGATCGATGCAAGGACAACTCCATATATATTCATAGGCTATGGAGATGAAGAATTTGGATACAGACTATGGGATCCGAAAAAAAGATGGTCATCAGAAGCCATGAAATAGAGTTTCTTGAAGACCGAACAATTGAAGACATTGAAATTCCCAGAATGTCTTCCAATACCAGTGCCAACAGAAATCCAGACCCAGCACCAGCACAATTGGCCACAGATATGGTGCACAAGGAAATTCCAGAAGCAAAACCAGAGGAGGTAGATAGAGATGTTGAGCAGGGGGAGACACAACCTGTTCCATCAGAGATTACAGAAGAGAGTGTTGAGTAGGGGGAGCCGCAACCCACTCCACTAGAAGCTACAAGATCATTCACAGAGATGGATGATGATAGACCTCCTGAAACCAGTGGACCTCGGACAAGAAAATCTGAGCGAGGCAGGATTCCATCAACCAGATATCCGGGATCTGAATATATTCTGTTTACTGATGAGGGGCAGCCAGAAAGTTTCCTACAAGGCAAGAAAGCACCGAAGAATAAACGGGTGAAGAAACATGGCAGCAGAACTGTGCAGAGACACAACATAAGATTACTGTGCAGAGACACAGTGGATTGTACTATGCAGAGACATAGCAGAAGAATACTGTACAGAGATGCAGTGAAGTGTGCTGTGCAGAGACACAGCCGACATGTCAACAAATGAGCAGTGATCGGGACAAGCTAGAGCTGTGCAGAGACATAGCCAGGATAACTGTCAGGTGAAGATCATTTCAGATGCAGCTGAAGGGGGAGAATTGTTAGTTCCAGTTGCATGGAAGCTGCATGGAAGCTTCCTATGCATGAGTCCAGCAAGATCCAACTGCCATAGGAAGCTGCCAGGCCGCCATCCCCCATTTTCTGCATCAAGCCAAACCACTTTAGGTGGTGATTGAAGAAAATGTTGAGCTTACCATAAAACTAGGAGTGATTGAAGGAAATCACTGTAGGTTTGTTGACATTTTGGGCAGGAAATGTACTATAAATTCAGAGCTCTGTTTTGAGCTTAAGGCACCCCAAATATGAGTAAGCTCCATGTGTAGAGAGCTTAAAGAGTGTTGTAGTGAGGTTTTTTCATTTTTGTAAAGTTCAAACACTTTGTATCTATTCTTGTAGTAATAGAAATTCAATTCGGTTTTTCCTCAAACACACTCTAAAGTGATCAGAGAATCACGACATGATTGGAGCTTGATGTTATAAGGGTGTGAGTAAGGAAGATAAATCTTGAATGGTGTTGAAAATATATTAGGAGTGTTGTAGGAACCTTGACTGATTGCACTTAGATTTAAATTTTGTTGTTCCTAATAATGTAAACTATAGAAATGGGATATATAATGTATTTTCGTCAATTTGGTAAGCTATAATGATGAATGGATGATAATGTTGCGTATAGTTGTTAATATGATGTATTTGGTTGGCACTTTTATCATGGAGAGGGGTATGGCCGAATACTAGGGTATTGGTATTTGTTGATGATTGTGTTTGTTGTGTTGTATTTTGATGATGAAGTAAGCTAGGGAAATGAGATTATTATATATTGTGGATGAAATATAAATGAGGGGTTGGTTCGGTGCCCTTGGAAACAGATAGGGCCTATCTGAAACTAAGATAAGGATGAAAGTAGAAATATCTTGATTTTGTGATAGTATCAGCAAGGATTAATGATTTGTGTGATAATGTCTATATTGATTACGTGTGGAAGTAGTGTATGGTCGAATATGGCTAGGTTATAACCATGTACCTCACGATATGTGTTAACTCACCATTAGCTAGTATTCGCATTAGGGCATGACTTATAGGTTGATGCATTCATGTGTCATCCTTATATCCACTTAGAATTACAAACATTATTGAGATTAATATTTCTTGACTCTCATCTTTTGTAGATCCAGTACAAGATCGTCCTTCGAGCTCAACCTTACCACTAGAGCCTTAGAGCTTTGTCATAGCTTTGTGAGTGGATGCGTGTTTTTATGATTGCCAGTTCTTCATATACTTCATAATCTGATATGAATTTCTCTTTTAAAATTTTAATGATTTACATTTATATTTAGAACTATTATTTCATTGATGAGAAACTTTACTATATGCTTGATACCCTTAAGGACCACATTTGAGTTTTGCGAGGCATTACATTTGCGACTATACACAAGTTATAACATGTTTACGATTTTTAATAAAAGAAAATTGTTTATGGTTTCACAATTCCAAACTCCAGTGGATAGACACTCCATCACGTATAACATCTTGGGATTCGTTCATGTTATCTTATAGGACATTGATCACTCCCATAATACCTATTCATGTTTAGGATACACATTTCCCTACTTACGTAGTTCTACGTCTTGTTACGTAAGTTTCATGCCTTTAGGATATGAAGCTGGTGATTTTCAGGACCAAGTTTTGCATTTTTAAACTTGATTTTTAGACAGATTTAAACTTTTGTACAATACTTCCTTTCTATATCCATTTGACTTGACAATATGTTTTGCTTATTATAACTTTAGTTTATCATTTTTTTTTTATTTCAGCATTCACTCATTAAGTCGACACATGACTAACCTGTTACTATTCAGTTTTTGTTGCAGGCTCAGATCTTTAGTCATTTTTATGCATGGCAACGGGCCGGGCTTGTAAAAGCCCGGCCCGAGCCCGGTTGAAAAAAAATTGGCCTGGGCCCGGCAAAAGCCCGGCCTGAGCCTCTGCCGGGCCGGGCCGGTCTCGGGCCCAGGCCAAGCCCGATTTATTAAAAAAAATATTGATTTTGGCATTATTGCCAATCTTCAGTTTGTTGTGTCAATTAATTATCACCAACTGATTTCGAAAATAAAGTGTAATATTTATGGTTTGATAATAACATTATAACAATGACAGTGCCGTAATAAGTAATAGCAATGATTGATTGTGGGGTAACTCATGCTCATTTGATCCTCTCAACTCTCAAGTCTCAAATAGATTCAATGATTCATACAATCTGTCAATCTGATTCAGAAATAATATACACAATATGAACAGAATCAGAACAGATTCATATAAAACTAATAAAATTGGACACACCTGTGATCGGCGAACGATGTCGATGAGACGAGGAGCGATTTGCTGAACCGACGAATCACGAACGATGAGACGAGGAGACGAGGAGCTGTCGAGCTGATGAATTCACTGTCCTCTGATTTGCTGAACCGCTGATTTGCTAATTGCTGAAGGCTTACTGGTGGCTTAGGCGAAACTCGAAAGAGATTAGAGATAAGGGCTTGGCCGATTGGAAGACTAGAAATGCTTAATGGGTTATGGGTGAACTGGTGGTGAAGGGGGGCAAAAATGGTGAAGGCCGAAGGGAGTCAGGCCGTCAGGGACAAGGGGGCTCGGCGTCGGCGAAACTCGAAAGAGAAGAGTCTGAAGAGAAGATTAGGGGCAAGGGCGTTACCGGCGTAGGGCTTGGCAGTTGGCAGAAGAAATCAAGAAAATTAAGAAATGGGTATGGGTGGACGGCAGAAGAAAAATGGGTGGACGACAGAAGAAAATTAAGAATAGGGGCGTAGGGCTTGGTAGAATGGTAATCATTTACATTTAGTATTTTAGTCCAGTTTTTTTTTTAATTATTTAAGCCCGGGCCGGGCCGGGCCCGGGCTTAAATGGCCGAGCCCGGCCCAGGCCCGGGCCCGAGTCGGGCTCGATTTTTAGGGCCGGGCCGGGCCCGGACTTTTCTGCCATGCATAGTCATTTTGGTAAGACTCCACTTTTGATACGTGCAGACAATTGGAGCTGATTGTGTACTAACCGCAGTCATAGGTGTCGTGCATGACACGGTCCACGCATTTTGATGTCTTGTATTATGATATGAGGCCGAACATGTATTTTGTTGTATTATTTTTTGGGTGTATGTAATACTTAGAATGATTCATATGTTTATACATATATATAACTTTGCAATAAATGTAGATGATTGGATTTACAATCAATATATTTACATATGGTTTTCTTGAGATAAAGATCATGCATCACGTGTTCATTTATTGGAATTGGGATAGGATGCATAAATTATTACAGGGTCAACATTTGTATGTCTTAGGCTTAGGGGCAGTTATACCATCCCTATCAGTTACGTTCCGGATATACTGGGATGTGACACTCTTATATGTATAGTTTACTCAGAATTTTACGGTTTATCAATTGGACGTCAAAAACTTAACTTATGAGCGATTTTTTATAACCCGTCGAGAAAACGTCGCAAGCCAACTTCGCTACCTAACTTCCTTATTTCGTCGTCCTACTTAATACCTTTAATTCAGAAACCCTCATCAGATTTTTCAGTATTATAAACACATTATTAGACACAAAACATTCTCAATTTATTAATTTAATATAGGCTTGGCATTTCGTCGAACACTTAGTACGTGAAATGTATAATGTACACCATTTCTACAATCTTAACTAGTTCCACCCTTATTTTACATGATCATTGCACATCAACATGAATCAAACCTCTATTATGCATTCAAAAACAGCCCCTAAGATTTCCTTCATGGTCGAATCCCATGAAATACACAAGTTCTCAATTTCTACACACAACAAAAATTATGCCCTTTAGCGTCGAAACTAATCGACGCAAAAATCCACAATTTCGACGCAAAGGTAAATTAGCGTCGAATTAATTAGACGCAAAAATTGGACACCGAAACATCGATGAGAATAATATTTAGCGTCGAAATAAATATATTCGACGCTAAAAACTACCATTTTACGTCCAATGTATTTCGACGCTAAATAAAATTTTCTAACGCTATAGGTCAGATATTGCGACGAAATAATTCGACACTAAAAGTTAGACTTTTAGTGTCGTTTAGTTTCGACGCTAAAGTATATTAAAAAATAATATTTGTATACTTACAGCGGTTATTTTTTTTTTACTATTAGCGTCGAATATTTCGACGCCAAAAACACATTTAGCGTCGACTAGTTCGACGAAAATAGTTAACAAATGTGTTTTTTAAAAAAATTATTAATTTACTGCTTTTTGGTCTAAAATAATTAATTTAATATTTAATTTAATTGAAAAAAAAATTCCTAATTAATAACAGAATTACGAAATATTATAATAATTATTTTATTATTATATTGAATTTTTTTTTAGAAAAAATACATATTATATTAAAACTATTTGTTCAAAATATTTATACAAATGGATATAAAATTTATTACTACTGTAATGGGGGGACGCTCGAGCCCGATGCACCCTGACTGAGTGAGGCCTCCAACATCTGGCGGAAAGCTAGCATTTGCTGTTCGACCTGCTTCATATTCTTCTCGTGGTCCACCTTGACCTGTTGTAGCCCCTCCTTAGTCTTCTTCAGCTCGTCTCGGGTGGTGACTAGCTGTTCTTCGGTGGTGGTTAGCCGGTCTTGGGTGGTGACTAATTGGTCTCGAAGAGAGGAGGCATTGTACGAATTAACAGTAATGCGTGCAGATGACGTCAGCTTCTTACGAGTGCCAAGGCCAACGTTGTAAGCTGTCTGATTCTTGAAAACCAATTGCGACAACGGCTCATCTGGTATCGGGTCGGACCCTGTCTCCTGAGTTTGATGTTGGAGTTCCATCATTTCGTTCTGTTTAAAAAAATAAGTTAATGTTAGAATTTGAAAAAAAAATTAACATATATAATAATAATTATTTAATTTTAAGAACTGAAACTTACATAGCAGCGTTCGGCTTCTTCATTTATCCATTTGTTTTTCTCATTGTAATGCGTCACTCGGAAAAAAAATCTGGAAATGATTGCACCGCACATGTGCTACTCTGTTAAAAACAGAAAATAAATTCAGTATTATTCCACATTAGTAAAAACAATGAACTGTTAACTTTTATGTTAGGATATATTTGTTCGGATTTATGTCCTAGAGCTTCATGTATTGTAAACGGAATTGATTTTTGTAATAATAATAAATGCATTATTCATTTTATCAAAATTGTTTGATTTATATCGCATATTGTCCAATTTTCTTGTTTACCTTGATTACTCTTGTACCTTTAGACATAGTGTATGTTTGATGCACATGAGGATTTAAGTCTAAAGTTAGTAATCTAAATAGTCCATAGAGAGCGAACAAGGAGGGTACTTTTTTTGTGGTTTATCTATAGCTGCGGTCCATTCTATACTTGTATGACGATCTTGATTTAGGATCGTTCATGTAGTGACATGGGAATGAAGGCACCTTGTTGATAAGATCATATAGGATTGGACTCAGATAAATACGAATTTCTTTTAATATCCGTTAACCAAAGAAATTCATTTTATCTAATAGATGGTCATATATGGATTCGATCTTAATCCTGAGTGTATTACGAACTCCTGCATGACAGACTATGTCCTTTGATTTACTATGGTGAGGTTGGTGTTGCATTCCCAGCCAATAACTACGTATTTTGGGGATATGGTTTGGTATGTAGCTGGGAACGTTTTACATAGATATGGAATTCACTCATTCTTATGAGAAACAGATGAATATATCTTTTAAAAGTTGATTCGGGACTTGAACAATTTGAGCGCTCAACTTATCTATTACGAATAGAAAGTATTTTATACTCATAACTGTTATGAATTAATTGTTCATTATAGAATCAATGGTGCTTAAGAGACAAAATATTTAGAGGGGTTTAACGGACTTATGACTGGACTCTATTTATGAGATATTCGTGAAGGGCTATATCCATATATAATGACTATATCGATGGACACCGAAAATGTTCGGTTTATTTAATCCATCTACGGTAACGGGAGTTCAACTTCGAGTTTTTAGTGGAATAACGCGGAGTTAATAATTCGTAATATTTGATTAAAGAGTTTGATTAATATTTCAGAATTATTAGAGTTCGGAACCGTAGGTCCATTTGGTCCCCGTGCTAGCTCAATTAACTGTAGCAAACCTAATATAATTAGATTGTCTAATTATTTGCTCACATTATATTTATTTATATATTATTAATAATATTAATAATATTTATTGTCACAAATGAAAATTATGTTAAATTTGTTTAACTTATTGTTTTCTAGAATTCTTTGATTATGAGATAATCAAGTCTTGATTATGAGATAATCAAGTTAGTAATAATTATGAGATAATTACTACAAAATAATTAAAGGTAAATAAATCTTTATTAATATATTGATTTTTATTTACCATTGGAGACAAAGCCATATGGCTTACCATGTCATCCAATCAATTATGTCTATTAGGTGGCTTGGATACACCTAATAGTTTTGTCATTAGCTAATGCATTATATTCTTTGGTATGGCCTCCATATTTATGTGTTTGCCATTGAAAGAAAGCATTGAATGCTTAATGACAAAGCCATTGTCTTTAGCTTAACATTTCTTATTCTTTGGTATGGCATTCAAATTTTTGTGTTGGCCATTGCAAGAAAGCATTAGATGCTTAATGACAAGGATAGTTGGCTTGTGTAAGAGAATATAATCTCTACTATTTTTCTCACTTCTTAAGGTTAACACTTTGCATTCATTCACACAATTGTTGTGAGAAAAGATTTGAGAGAAAATAGAGAGAGTTATAGCATTCACAAGTGTTGTGAAATTCCTAAAGCCAAACACCATTGTGACATCTTAAATCTCTAAATAGTTTAGAGGCTTAATCTTTGTGAGTGAAGCCCACACTTCGGTTTGTTGGTTTCGAGTCATAGTTTGGAAGATCGAGTGGTTGATCCAAGTGTTAGACACCAAAGGATTGACCTTGGCTACTACAACAAAGGGAGAAGGCAAAGAAAATTTTGAAGATCCATACTAGACCCGGTGCCACCACAAGAAATTTCCGCCGTGCTAAGGAAAGTCATTTCCTACAATTGGCATCAAGAGCTTAAGGTTGAAAAGTTTTCTTAACCCTTTCTCCTTTTAAGTTTAAGTTTTAATAATTTATATTAGATATAAATTATTAATATGCATGTTGTGATGAGTAGGCACAATTAGATTTATGAGATGGATGGTTTTTAATGTTCATGTGATGAATGTTTACTTTGATTCATGTGATGAATGTATTACGTTGATCGTTAATTTTTCCGGCTCTTATTTTCAGTGTTGGAAATGTAAGACCATAAGGTCATATTATTTCAAGTGTTGTAAGTTCATTTCCTTTGTAATAAGTTCATTTTGGAACTCAATTTGTAACTTGGAGGAGCCGATGCCACAAAGGACTCATTACGAACTTATTCCGCGAAGAACTCAACAACATACCAGGAGCAAGATTTGAAGACCAAGAGATGCCTTGGATTTATTGTACTAATTAGATTAGTATTTTTTTAAAAACAAAATAAGAGCCCGATTAACATAATTTATGTATGTATGTGAAACTTCATTCCGTTACGAGTCCGTAGAAAAAAATGGGGACCAAAAAGGACTCCGGAAGCTCCGGAACGGAGTAAATAAAGTACCAGTGTTTTGACACCAGACTGATTGCGTTCGAACTCCATTCAAACGCAACTCAAACGTTTTACTACTGCCTGGAAAATGTTCGAACGCCCAGAGAATGCTACACGAACGTTTTCAGCCCAGACCTGGGCATATATATATGTTTTAAATTGTTTATTAACATGTCATATAGCCTAGGGTGCCTACTCTTACATTTTCACATGCCATAACATGTAGACATGCATGATTTTCAAGTTATAAAATATGATTCTATGTAAATTTAAAAGTTAAAATAGAATATAAGATGCATGTAAACGAATTAATAAGATTAATTGGTTTAAAGGTTTAAAAATTAGGAATTTAATTTTAAGAACAAATGGACATTATGAGTACATTATTTTATTTGGTATTGTTGAGTTTCTACTATAGTCCTAAGATCATTCAAGCATAGAAATCATGTGAATACAATAAAGAAGTATGGCGGAATCATACTTACATTGATCAGATTTTGGTACGATGAACACAAAATCTTTTTGCTCCTCCATGAAGCTCTCGGCAATGGCTCCCCTTTTGTGCTCTCCAAGTTTCGGTCAAGCTCCAAGCTTGGGTGTGGATTCCATGCCCATGGGTGGGTTTTCCTATCACCTTTGTATGATTCCTAATGTGTGCTAGCACCTTGGAAATTTTTCCACAAAATTTCCCTTAATGTTCTTACATCTCTCGGCTTTGAAGGAGAAGGAGAGAAGAAATTTTGGCCCTTGGCCAAAATTGGGAGAAGGAGGGAGAGAGAGATAAGTGTTATGTGTTTTGTCTTTGATTTTCAAAAAATCAAATACATAATCCATTTTCCAAAAATTGTACAAGGCATTAAAGCCTTCCAACCATTCCCATCAATCACAAATGACTAACATCACATCACTCAAAGTGACAAGACATCCATCACTTGATTGACTAGTGATTTGACGCTTGATGTGACTTATGGGCCGCACTTAAATTCGAAATACGAGTGGGCCCGCAAATACTCCTGGGCTCGGGTTCGCTAATTCCAAATTAATGAATTTTCCGTTGCGACGTAATTGAATCAAATTTAATTAAATAATTATGCCTAGCAAAATTACTATTTACGTCGCTAACGAATTAATTCTAAATTAACTCGTTCGCCCGAATTAAAATCTAATTTTAATTCCGCGTCGAAATCCAATTTTGTATAATATATCGAATATATTATTTTATCGATTAGTTCCAAATTAATCGTTCTCTCTCTTTAAATAATAGTTTATCCTAGATAAAATATCTCCGTAATTAATCCTATATTAATTTTCTCTCTCTTATAATTAATCCCAGATTGATTAAGTGCGAGTCATACATCATCGGTGAATCTTCGGGAAGCAATCCATGAGATCTCCGTATATGTTGGCAGTAAATCCGATCGTCGGACTATCCGAATACGTACGTACCTAGTACTACGTTTTTACCGATTTACAAGACATGGTTGGCTTCTAGCAAAGCACCGTGCCTACCCAATTCTCCAGAAATATTCTTAAAGGAATATGTAATCTTTATCAGGCGTAGTATACGTAGTATTGCGTATTGCGATCCGGCATCGGATGTCACGTGCTAGGCCTGGGGCTGGAATTGTGTCTGCCCCGTACGAAGCACATATCAGATCTCTGGTAAATGGTCTCTATAATCAGATAAACATGACCTAGTCATAATATCCCGATAGCTGCAGTATAAAAGAGCACCAGTTCCGTATCCTACGTGATCATCATCTCCACTATGACTGGAGTGATACTTCCATCTTGACATCACACCCAATACACTACGATTCTCAATATACCCAGAAGAGGCGTACACAGAACCTGTTAAAGCCCTGGACGACCAAAACCAAAGTATATTGATTGTCGCAAGTATTAGCGGTGCAAGTCTCAGGTTAAGACCAAATACACTTACCCTGATTCGGTCTTCCATAGACACATAGTCATACTACCAATGGAATTCCGAGGGGTCTATCCAGAGCGAAGCTGTTTCCGTACCATCGGTAAACACAACCTCCTATTACACTTGCATGAGTATCCAATACCCAAATATATGAGAACTATGTCGTTATGCTCCCTTAACACGCACAAGTGCAATACTAGTCTATTCCGCATTATCGATGTCCAATCTCAATAGTACTACGACTAGGGATATTTAATGATTAAACCTTTGTGGATTGATACTGTCTCATATCATCTCAATCCGGAACTAATCATAAGGACCTTTTATCATTTATATATCTTGGTAATCTAATTACAAATGATAAAAGAGCAATTTCCTTTGTCACATAGTTAATTTGTACAACAACACCATGATCTGTACAAATAGTGATGATATGGGTCATAATTGTCCAACAATCTCCCACTTGGCCTATAGCCAATCACTCAAGTGTCCTACACCTGAATTATGTACGGTTCGCTCAAACTTCTGCTGAGAAAATGCTTTCGTCAGCGGATTTGTATTGTTATCATCTGATGCGATTTATTCGATCATCACATCGCCACGATGTATGATCTGAACGAATCAGATGAATATTTGAAGTATATATCTGGATCGTTGATGAGACCATTAATTCTTTAGCCTGTGCTGTAGCCTAGCTCAGCTACTAACGGAACTACTCCTAATCTAACTAGGATTATTATCGATCCAAATGGCTTCTATTGCTGCCTCAGCTGCAATAATATTCCGCTTTTGTTGTTTATTCGGCAACAGTATCTTCCTTGGAAGATTTCCAGCTTATTGTTCCATTATTCAAACTATATAGTACCTTTATACGACTTATAGTCATTTTTATCGGTTAGGAAACTTGCAGCAGTTAACCCAGTCACTTCAAGTGCTCATTCTCCATAGTTTAAGAAAGCATCCTTAGTTTATCTAAGATACTAAAGGATGTTCTTAACATCAATCCAATGACTATCACTTGGATTGGCCTGATTGTGACTCCATATGCTCAAAGCATATGAGACACCAGGTCGCGTACATTTTTCAATGTATGAGTTCTCGGAGAGTCCCAACAACTTTTAGATCTATCCCAGTAGATCCTTATTCCTAGAATAAAGGTTGTCTCTCCAAATAATTCTACGGAGAATTTTCATGAAAGCCAAGCTTTCACCGATTGTTTTATGGGAATTATCATTTCCAAGAAATGACATATCATCATTATATAGGACATTCATTGTCAGTTCGCTCCCACTAACCTCCCTATATACACAAGAATCATTTTCGTTTTGAATTAAATCATATACCATTATGATTACATCAAAATGATAGTTACAAGAACGCAATGCTTGCTTCAATCCATAAATGGATCGAATTAACTTGCAAACCTTGTTTGCTTGTTTTGGTACGATAAAGCGTCAGGATGTTATAAACATCCTCCAAAAGGTTTCCTTTTAAGGAAAGCGATTTTGACGTTCAGCTACCATATTTCATAAATGAAACATGCAACATCAACAAGCATTATCCAAATGGATTTAACCATGGCAACAAGTAAAAGGTTTCGTCATAATCGACACAATGTTGATAAAGATACCTTTTCGCTACAAGCCTAGCTTTGTACGTTCGTATGTTGCCATCCATGTATGTCTTCCTTGAAGACTTATATAGTACCAATAGGCACAATGCTTTCTAGTACAACAACCAGTGTCTAAACTTGGTTGTGTTGGAAATTCTAATCCATGTCCCAAGATCAAAAGAGCAAACAAAACATATAAATGAATGAACAATATTGAAGTATGGCGGAATCATACTCACAAAGATCGGAATGCGGATGCGTTGATGAAAAAAAAATTTTCTCCTTTGTTCAGTGAGGGTTTCGGCCAAACAGAAAAGAGAAGCTCCAAGCAATTTTTGATCCTTCCAAGCTCTAAGATTAGTTTCCCATAACACCTTTGTATGATCCCTTGATGGTGCTAGCCTTGTGTGTGATTTTATGTTCCAAACACAAATTCTTCAAGTTTTTGCAACAAAAACAGAAAAGTGGAGAGGTATGTGAGAGCTCACAGTTTCGGTCATGAGAGAATAGGAGAGAGTGTTATGATTTTTGTTACAAAAATCAATTTATATTTATGCCATAATATTTATTAAATTAATAATAAACTTATGACACAAATCATGCAATGGCTTAGAGTGTCAAACACTCAAACTCCATGCAAAACCATTGAGTGTATTGTACACTATCACCATGCAATGTATTAACAATTAAATAATGCATAAAATGACATGTGTCATGTGGGCCCCACACAACCCAAATGAAAGTGGGCCCACGCGTACTCACGCGTTCGGGTTCGATATTTCCGAAATACCGAACTTTCGTCGCGACGTTAATTAAATCGAATTTAAATAAATAATTGCGCCTAGCGAAATTATTATTTACGTCGCTAACGAATTAATTCTAAATTAACTCGTTTGCCCGAATTAAAATCTAATTTTAATTTCGCGTCGAAATCGAATTTTGATTATTATATCGAATATAATAATTTTACGATTAATTCCAAATTAATCGTTCTCTCTCTCTCTATGTATAGTACTTTATCCAAGATAAAGTCTCTCCGTAATTAATCCAAGATTAATCGAGTTTGAATCATACGTCATTGGTGAATCTTCGGGAACGACCCAAGAGATCTCTGGATATGTTAGCAGTAAATACGGCCGTCAGATTATCCGAACACGTACGTACCAAGTACTACGTTTTTTAACCGATTTACAAGACAAGGTTAGCCTCTAGCAAACGCCATGCCTACCCAATTCTCCAGAAATATTATTATTGGAATATAAGATCTATAACAGGCGTAGTATACCGTAGTATAGTGTATACTGATCCAGTATCGGATGATCACATGTAAGGCCTGGGGCTGGAGATGTGTCTGCCCGTACGATACATATATCGGACATCAAGCAACTAGTCTCTTTGAATCGAATAATCCTGACCTTGTCATATTATCCCGATGGTTGCAACCATTATAGAGTACTAGTTCTGTATCCTGCGCGATCATCATCTCCATATGTCTGAAGTGATACTTCCGTCTTGACATCAACCCCAATACACTACGATTCCCGATAAACCTAGAAGAGGTGTACACAGAACCTGTTAAAGCCCTGGACAACCAAAACTAAAGTCTACCGATTGTCGCAAGTACTAGCGATGCAAGTCTCAGGTTAAGACCATATGCACCTACCCTGAAGCGGACTCCCATAGACACGCAGACATACTACCAATGGGATTCCGCGGGGTCTATCCAGAGCGAAGCTGTTTTCCGTACCATCGGTAAAACACAACCTCCTACCGCACTTGCATAAGTATCCAATACTCAAATATATGAGAACTATGCTGTTGTGCCCTCACAACACGCACAGGTGCAGTACTAGTCTATTCCGCATTATCGATGTCCAATCTCGATAATACTACGACTAGGGATATTTAATGATTAAACCTTTATGGATTGATACTGTCTCATATCATCTCAATCCGGAATTAATCATAGGGACTTTTACCATTTATATATCAAAGTAATAAATTACAAAACGGTAAAAGGCAATTTCATTACTACATAGTTAATTTTGTACAATAATACAATATCATTTACAAAATAGTGACGCTATGGGTCATTACTGTCTAACAGTTGGTATACATGGAATCCATTTCGGACTTCATGGCACTTTGCCATAATAGGGAGTCGATACCTTGTATCACTTCCTCATACGTAGTTAGTTCGTGTTCCTCAATAAGATTGACATCTTCATGAGGTGAGATCTGAAACCCATACCTCCCAGGTTGTTTTCTGACTCTCTCCGACTTGCGCGGTTTTTGTGTATCCGAAGATTATTGGTATAGTTTCATCCTTGATGAACTATTTATGTTCCATTAAGGATTCGGAGCCTGAAATAGTATTACTCCGATTTTCATCGAGTTTTACTTTCTTCCCACTTACCACTGCATATAGGTATTCCTTTTAGGAAAACCGCATGGCGAGCAACAATTACATTGTTCTCTTGTGAGTTGTATAAGTACTATACTTTGGTTACCCTAGGATAACCGACAACTTAGTCACTTATCCGATTTGGGTTCTAGTTTGGTATTATCTAAACATATGCCTATCTTTCCCAAATCTTCAGGAATGAGAGAACCCGGTTTCTTTCCTGTTCATATCTAATATGAAGTCTATCAAATAGATTTACATGGAACCTTATTCAAAATAAGTTTTGCACTGTTTAATGCGTATCCCTTGAAGGAAATGGTAGCTCAGAGCGACTCATGATTAACCTTATCATGTCCAACCAAATTTGGTTTCTCTGTTCGGACACACCGTCAAATTGACGTGTTTCGGGAGGAGTCCTCATTGAAAGAATACTATACTCTTTCAAGTATTTGAGAAACTTATTGCTTAAGTATTTTCCATCATGGTCTAACTGTGACGGTTTTAATACTTTAGCCGGTCTGTCTGTGTACTTCGTGTCGAAACTCTTTGAATTCATCCAAAGTTTCCGATCTGTGTTTCACAAGAAACACATAACCATAACGCGATGCCACATCCGTAAAGGTTTCGAAGTATTCATATCCACCTCTAGCCTAGCTAGACATGGGTGTAGGCACTGCATTTTTGCATATAAGTCCCTATGACGAGTCTCATTTGGAGACACTATCTTTTAAGTCGCGGAAGTCGCGGGAAATGGATGTCAGAAGGGGAAATTCAGAATGAGCATGTCATCAGATTCATTTCGCAAGTTCACTGTTTTCGTTCGTGCTGCGTTCGTAACCACATTCGAACGTTAAGCAGATTGCGGGCGTTCGTGTAGCGTTCGAATCGGCGTTCGAACGATATCGGTATTTCTGGTTTTGCTGCTAGCCTCACACCCAAGCCCAATTAGCCCACCAAAGCCCATAAAACACATCCCAATTAATAAAACACATTTAAAACACATGGCAAAATTAAATAAAATCTAAAAATCATATACCAAATTAAAATAAAATCATGCCTAATTAAAATCAATCAAGAGTATCATATACCAAACTAAACAAATCATATACCAAACTAAACAAATTAAATATTTTAACTTCCTAATTAGCCAAATTTTGTCCCCCAATCAATCTTAGGCTTTCCTTGCATGACACCAAATCACATCCTCCTTTAATGCACCGAATCCCTTCCTTGTCAAGCAAGGAGAAGCCCTAGCCTTTGTCTATAAAAGAAACACAATCTCAACCCTTTACCTCTCATAGCTCATTCATACATAATTCACACAAGAAATCTCCCTTCTCCTCCTCGCTCTCACGCATACACAACAGAAGAAAAACCCTAGCATTCATGCCAACCACACAGAATTCACACAAGAAATCTCTCTTCCACTCCTCCCTCTACATCACCGAAACTGATCACCCTAAACAACCCTTACATTAACCGAAAATCACACCCTCATACAGTAGCCTAAACACCTTAAAAAAGCCCCAAAATCACCTAAAACAGTAACTAAAAAACTGCACTTAAAGCCTTTAAAAAACATCCAAAATAGTAGCCTAAAAACACCAAAAACAGTGACCGAAATACAACAGCAAAACAGCAGCAAATACAGTAGCGAAACGGCGCAAAAACGGTAGCTTGAGCAGCGAAACAGCGAGAGAAAGCGTTGAACCAGTGAACCGGAGGAGTTGCGGAGCATCCACCCTTCCGACGACCGTGTAGGGTACTTCCGAAAGTCGACTTAAAAGGTTAGACCTGAGGGCACTTTTTGTATTCATTTTTATTCATCTCTTAATTTTTCTAATTATTTATTTCATATGAGAGTCGTTTATGGATGCATGTTGTGGTTTTGAATAAAATGGAAAATGTGTTGCCTCTTGTGGTATATAGGATGGAAACCCAGACATAAATTCTGTAGCGGAATCCGAATGGACGGTAGTGCGGTATGTACTTGGGATATAACTCCACGTACCACTTGAGCAAATGGCGCATATTTTGTTTTATGTTGTTTGATTCGTTTATTATCCGATATTTAAATTCTGCATGTTATTTGTTTGAGTAATGATGAGGTAAAGCGCATGGGCTTAGTAAGTGCGATTAAAGGTCCTCTATTTCGAGGGGTTAAAATCCTTTACCACGATGTTTTGTTGCGCCGGACGATGTATACTCGGTTGAATGTGAGATGTGTTCAATCGGGTATACTGAGTTCGATATTGTTGTTTTTTTATCTCTTATATGCATTGTGTTATTAGCGCATGGGCTTAGTAAGTGCGATTAAAGTTCCTCTATTTCGAGGGGTTAAAATCCTTTACCACGATGCTTTGCCGCGCCGGATGATGTATATTTGGTTGAATGTGAGATGTGTTCAATTGGGTATACGAAGTCCGATATTATTGTTTTTTTATCTCTTATATGCATTGTGTTATTAGCGCATGGGCTTAATAAGTACAATTAAAGGTCCTCTATTTCGAGGGGTTAAAATCCTTTACCACGATGCTTTGCCGCGCCGGATGATGTATATTTGGTTGAATGTGAGATGTGTTCAATCGGGTATACGAAATCCGATATTGTTGTTTTTTTATCTCTTATATGCATTGTGTTATTAGCGCATGGGCTTAGTAAGTGCGATTAAAGGTCCTCTATTTCGAGGGGTTAAAATCCTTTACCATGATGTTTTGCCACGCCGGATGATGTATATTCGGTTGAATGTGAGATGTGTTCAATCGGGTATACGAAGTCCGATATTGTTGTCTTTATTTTTTATATGCATTGTGTTATTAGTGCATGGGCTTAGTAAGTCGGATTAAAGGTCCTCTATTTCGAGGGGTTAAAATCCATTACCACGATGCTTTGCCGCGCCGGGCGAGGTACACGTGATTGGATGGGAATGAGTTCAATCGGACACGTGAGGTCCTACATTGTGGATTTGTTTGTCTATGTATGTGTTGCATGCATCAGGTCTGGTTCCGTTCGAACGCGTTCTCGAACGCTATACGAATGCGAACCTTCTGTTTACCGTTCGAATGCATTTTCGGACGCTACTCGAACGCGCACGCATTTTCTTAGTTTTATGGTGCATCAGGTCTGATACCGTTCGAACGCGTCCTCAAACGCCACACGAACGCGAACCTTCTGTTTACCGTTCGAACGTGTTTTATAAACGCTACACGAACGTGCACGTATTTTCTTTGTTTTATCATGTATCAGGTCTGGTCCCGTTCGAACGCGTTCTCAAACGCTACACGAATGCTAACCTTCTATTTACCGTTCGAATGCATTTACGAACGCTACACGAACTCACACACACTAAACTGAGTCATTTTCATCATTTTTATGGATAATTGCCCCTATTAGTTATCCCTTTGTATTACTAACCTGATTGCTTCTCTTTATTACGCATGATTGTGCAATTGCCATTTATCTGCATTCCCCACATGTATGAGTACAATGTGTTTAGTAAGTTGTATGCTTGCCATATGTTAATTTACCTTTATGCATGCAAATTCGGACATAGATTATATGGAAATAAGTTGTATGCAAATTGGGACATAGATTAAATGCAAATAGGTTGTATGCAAACCCGGACATAGGTTATATGCAAACTTAGATATGAGCCTTGTATTTATGCATGCGAAATTAGGAGTAAATTATCCTTGGAAATAAATGTTGCTTAGGCTTGGTTGTATTATTGCACAAATCATTTTATTACAAGTGGCATAAGTAAGGGACCATTCCGAACCCAATGGTTTGAGGTCTTCCCTTGCGAGGGGTGAGTGCGGCCTTAAATCTTTGTCTCGGTTCACACCGGGTGGCGACTCCATCATTCTCCGGTTTAGTCCCCCGCGGGCTACTCTGTACTCCCAACCGGGCCACGAGCCCAGAACAACATGCGTCGCCCAGTTTCTGTGTTCCCATAATGGGCCCACTTACATCACTATGAACGAGGGCTAACAGATCAGTGGCATTTGCACTTTTACCAAGTAAAAAGTATTTCAGGCACTTTTCCTAATAAACTAGATTCGTGGACATTATTTGAATAGAATCAAATCCGTCCTAGTATCCACTCTTCGAAAGTGTGGATATATGAGTCTTGTTTATTGTGTCCCAGACAACAATGCCACAAATAAGTCTCATCTGATTAAATCAGTTTGAGCTATTTGTTTGTCTTGTTATACGTTTGAGATTTATTTATATTTAAAATATAAATACTGTTATTTGCATCTAATATGTTTATCTCAATATCATTTTTATAAAATAAAACACTTTAGTGTTCTAGAATGTAAAGGTATACCCGCAACGGGTTAAACCCTGATATAGAGAGAATGTTTCTAGTCAAACTAGTTACATTCTAACAGTTTCCTAATTTAAGTACATAACCGAAGGGTAGTTCCTAAACTTAGGTTTCTACGGTTAAAACAGAGATTGTTGTCCTGTTTCCGACTCGCAGATAAATCTCTACTGAAGTCAGCATCTTGCTTATCAGCAAATCCTGCACATCAGTAAATATATTTATGTACTACATCCAGTATCTAAAATCCAATTTTAATACTAGTAGTGAACATGTTGATGACAAACATATTTGAAGTCGGAGCCTTGCCCGTCTTCAATTCCTTCATGTTTGCCTTGTCCATACGGCAGTCACGCATCCAGTGACACCGATTGCCACAATTTAGGCAGACATCTTGGGATATGTCATTTGTCTTCCTAGAAGACTATGAGGATTTTGCCTTTGCCCCTTTTCCGCACCCCAAAAGCCTTTGGCCAAGCCTTGGCCTTCTGGGATGTCGAAGTAAGATGCGCTTTGCGCTTCTTGCCCTATTGCAAACTCTGACTTTGTTTCCTTGAGTATAGCCATTAACTCTCCAAGAGTTTTCTATTGCAATTTGTACTTCTAAGATCTAAGGATAGATCTATGAAGATCCTTCAATTTCAATATCATACTATAAGGATCTAATCCTTAGTTATGACTAAGAAATTAAGGAGTCTTTGTGGCAAGCATAACGGATTAAGCACTAAAGTTATCATCACATGAATATTCCAAACATCATGTTCTACTATTTTCTCAACTCCGGGCTTAGGCTCGATACTCACTCTATAATTGAAAGTAGTTTGAATACAGTCCAACTGTTTAATTAAAACAATGATTAAATATTAGTCCAACTAATATATTAATTATTTGACGAAAAATTTGAAATGAGCGCGTATTGGCAAGTAACTAAACGAATATTGTAAATTTAATACTTGCCTCCCACTATTTTTCGGTGAGCCTCTAACCCTCTGTCGAGTACTCGGGAAACCTTGTTTCCTAGTGGGCTAGGATCCCCGTTAAATAACACACAATCTTGACTTTGGCCAACAAATTGTATGATAATTAACTAGGAAAATCTCTAAGATCAATTGGATCCCATCCAATTCCTAGATCCAGTAGGTGGACATTCAAGTCTGAAACATATATCTTATATATGCCAATATATCTAATATATTCCCTAACCTTTTTCCTCTGAATCAACTAAGCCTTGGCTTTGGCACAACAAACTTAATGATCTCAGTTAAGCGGAACCCATTGACCTTGGAAAGGTTCGTAATCGATATTGATGGACAAGAAGTGATCTTGACTTTGGCCAACAAATCACAACTTGTACAAGACACCGATATGGAACAAAACTTTCATGATTCAAACACATCCGCGATGGACAAAGGTCTTGACTTTGGCCAACAAACCAGTGCCAATCTTGGATCTTGAGTAAGAATCACTCAATGGAAGGAAAAATGCTTAATATGTGTTGAGGGTTTTTTACGTAATTGGAAACCAATTAATTATCTTTGTTAGGTCTCATCATCATACACCCTTAAACATGCATTCTAAAAACATAATAAGGCGCGTAAAATAAATAAAATAATAAGATATGCGGATGGATACTTAACACATTTTGTTCCTAGAACAAATCTCTCCATTCTCTCTCCCGCTAGCACAAGTATTACTTCTACCCGATTACATAACACTTCTAAAGAAACCTCATTTACATTGAGGGGAATAGGTGAGAAGCAAAATACAAAGAGTCAAGAGGTAATAGGCTGGACACACAGGTCTAATTTAATAAATTCTAAATTTATTACAACAATTTCAAAATTGCCCTCACCCATCTAATATCCATCCGATATGCATTATTCATACATCGCATCCATGTATTCACACACAAGCATGTTATCAATCAATCTAATCAATTAATTAATCTGAAATTAATGACCATCCAATGTTCAAACAACGATTTGATTTTGCGCGAGTCCAACTCGTTTTACGAATAAGTACTCAAAGTACGAATTCTTGAATTATATTAAACTACAACATTAAATCCAATTTAATTTGTATTTAATACTAATTCTATATTTAATTCTAAATTAAATAATTACACTTTTTAATGTGCCTTTACGACTTAGATTCCAAATCTAATCGTTACGGGTCTCAAAGCCCAATTAACATCCAATGTAAATTTAATTAAAGTCCAATGGGCTTTCAATTAATTTCTTAAGGCATGGACTTTGGTCAATATGGGTCAAACCCAAATACCAAAGCCCATTTAAGGAATCACCCTTATTTGCCAAGAAACCAATTTAGGCCCATTAGGCCCAATTAAAATTAAGGGTCCATTTGTTATATTTGGACTTTATGGATATGGTTTTGGGCCCAATTGGATCCAACCAATTAGCCTAAACCAAACTTGGCCCAACCAAGCCCATTAAGCCCAAATACAACTTTACAAGCCCAATTTCTAAATTAAGCCCAATTAATTAAATCACAAAATTCCAAATTTCACAATTAAATTAATTTAAGTGTATAGCCATAATTAATTACTCAAATTAATATTTCCAAAATACCAATTTACACAATTAATTATGCTTATTATCATCAATACATGTCCAACACAATTGGATCATAAAATCAATCATTTTCCATGCTAATTACTCACGGCAATTTGGGATTTAATGTCCGATTCCGAATTCAATCTAATTAAATCATAAATCAACATTTCCCAAGTCATTCAAACTCATCCAATGATTCAAAAAACAAAATCACCATGACATATAGGGCACTAGTCCATTCAGCCAAGCCAAACAATTTGGGGAAAATTTATCCAATTCAATTTTCATCAAATTGATCATGCATAACACTATGCTATCATCATTCAAGCATATTCCAACAATCAATTTCATCCAAACATGCTCAAATCAATTTTACCCAATTTTACCCTAATTCCAATTTCATGCTTAAACAAGGCTCTTGATACCATTGTTGAGTTTCTACTATAGTCCCAAGATCATTCAAGCATAGAAATCATGTGAATACAATAAAGAAGTATGGCGGAATCATACTTACATTGATCGGATTTTGATACGATGAACATAAAATCTTTTTGCTCCTCCATGAAGCTCTCGGCAATGGCTCCCCTTTTGTGCTCTCCAAGTTTCGGTCAAGCTCCAAGCTTGGGTGTGGATTCCATGCCCATGGGTGGGTTTCCCTATTACCTTTGTATGATTCCTAATGTGTGCTAGCACCTTGGAAATTTTGCCACAAAATTTCCCTTAATGTTCTTACATCTCTCGGCTTTGAAGGAGAAGGAGAGAAGAAATTTTGGCCATTGGCCTAAATTGGGAGAAGGAGGGAGAGAGAGAGAAGTGTTGTGTGTTGTGTTTTTGATTTTCAAAAAATCAAATACATAATCCATTTTCCAAAAATTGTACAAGGCATTAAAGCCTTCCAACCACTCCCATCAATCACAAATGACTAACATCACATCACTCAAAGTGACAAGACATCCATAACTTGATTGACTAGTGATTTGACGCTTGATGTGACTTGTGGGCAGCACTTAAATTCGAAATGCGAGTGGGCCCGCAAACACTCCCGGGCTCGGGTTCGCTAATTCCAAATTAACGAATTTTCCGTTGCGACGTAATTAAATAAAATTTAATTAAATAATTATGCCTAGCAAAATTACTATTCACGTCGCTAATGAATTAATTCTAAATTAACTCGTTCGCCCGAATTAAAATCTAATTTTAATTCCTCGTCGAAATCCAATTTCGTATAATATATCGAATATATTATTTTATCGATTAATTCCAAATTAATCGTTCTCTCTCTTTAAATAATATTTTATCCTAGATAAAATATCTCTGTAATTAACCCTAGATTAATTTTCTCTCTCTTATAATTAATCCCAGATTAATTAAGTGCGAGTCATACATCATCGGTGAATCTTCGGGAAGCGACCTATGAGATCCCCGTATATATTGGCAGTAAATCCGGTCGTCGGACTATCCGAATACATACGTACCTAGTAATATGTTTTTACCGATTTACAAGACATGGTTGGCTTCTAGCAAAACACCGTGCCTACCCAATTCTCCAGAAATATTCTTAAAGGAATATGTAATCTTTATTAGGCGTAGTATACATAGTATTGCGTATTGCGTTCCAGCATCAGATGTCACGTGCTAGGCCTGGGGCTGGAATTGTGTCTGCCCCGTATGAAGCACATATCGGATCTCTGGTAACTAGTCTCTATAATCGGATAAACATAACCTAGTCATAATATCCCGATAGCTGCAGCATAAAAGAACACCAGTTCCGTATCCTACGTGATCATCATCTCCATTATGACTGGAGTGATATTTCCATCTTGACATCACACCCAATACACTACGATTCTCAATATACCCAGAAGAGGCGTACACAGAACCTGTTAAAGCCGTGGATGACCAAAACCAAAGTATATTGATTGTCGCAAGTATTAGCGGTGCAAGTCTCAGGTTAAGACCAAATACACCTACCCTGATTCGGTCTTCCATAGACACATAGTCATACTACCAGTGGAATTCCGAGGGGTCTATCCAGAGTGAAGCTGTTTTGTACCATCGGTAAACACAACCTCCTATTACACTTGTATGAGTATCCAATACCCAAATATATGAGAACTATGCCGTTATGCTCCAATAACACGCACAAGTGCAATACTAGTCTATTCCGCATTATCGATGTCCAATCTCGATAATACTACGACTAGGGATATTTAATGATTAAACCTTCGTGGATTGATACTGTCTCATATCATCTCAATCCGGAACTAATCATAAGGACCTTTTATCATTTATATATCTTGGTAATCTAATTACAAATGATAAAAGAGCAATTTCCTTTGCAACATAGTTAATTTCTACAACAACACCATGATCTGTACAAATAGTGATGATATGGGTCATAATTGTCCAACAGGTATATCGGATGGAAACCCGGATATAAATTCCATAGCCGCTTCCGAATGGACGATAATTTGGTTTGCACTCGGGATATAATTCCACTTACCTTTGGAGTAAATAACGTACATTTTTCTATTAAATGGTTTAATGACATATAGTCCATTAGTTGAATTCTAAAATTTTAAAACCTATAAGTGAACTGATATTTTAATTGTTAAAATTAATTAGATCACTTAAGCAAGCTTGATTAAATTAGTTTAATTAAGTTAATGATTAGTAGAGACTAATAAGTATTAGTGAATAAAATTTTAAGTGTTAAAATTGGTTAGATCACTAATAATCAACTAGTATTAATAAAGATATGTTTTAGCCGAGCATAATCTTAATACATTAGAAACTAGTGAGATAGAAACCTTAAACTTCAAAATAGTGAGTGGGAGAGGGGTATACCACAATATATCCCACGATCTCCATTGTTATCCAAAAATGTCAGATTCAATAGGCGCCTCGAGAGGGCTTTGCTTTCATCCCCCAACGGATGGTGTCCTTTTTGGGTCAATATCATGTTTGGATTCCGAAATGATAGAGACTCTAGATGTATCTGGTGATTTGACCTACCGTACGGTGGCACTTCACTAGTAAAGTCCAAGGGTTCCGAAATAATGGGTCACACTCACAAATGAATGATTAAGATGTTAATCAAAGCTTCTTTGATCAAAATAACGGTAGTTGATTAATATAGGAGTAAGAGTTATTTCAGATATATTAATCAATTGAGAATGACTCAATCTATCATGCGAATACTTGAGCTACCCTACGGCGGCACTTATTTGTGGGATGATAGATAACCGTGGCATAGTAATTCTTTTAGGTTTCTAATTCATTATACATTGATCATGCATCATGTTTAATTTTATGCCTAAATATTTGACAATTTTAATATGCGATGAATGAATATTGAATGCGCGTTTATTATTTTTTCAGCCATGACATCTACAATAATATCCATTATCAAACAACAAGAAAAATTAACCGGGGATAATTATGCTAAATGGAAAAGTGACATGAATGATATCTTGGTCTGTGAAGACCTTAAATTTTTCCTAATTGAGGAATGTCCTCCTGAGCCAGCACCTAATGCTGGCAGAGCTGCACGTAATGCCTATAATAATTGGATTAAAGCTGATGAGAAAGCCCATAGATATTTGATAGCATCCATGTCTGAGGTTCTTGCTGCACAGCATGAGCCTATAGCGACAGCATCAATGATTATGCAGTCATTACAGAACATGTTTGGGCAACCTTCAGACCGGCAACTACATGAGGAAATTGCCTCTGTATTGACCGCTAGAATGAAGGAAGGCACATAAGCCTGAGACCATGTATTAAGGATGATGGCTCATCTTAATATGGCTGAAACCCATGGTGCACGTATTAATGTGCAAAGCCAGGTGACAATGATCATGGAAACCCTTCCGAAGAGTTTCCTGCAATTTAAGAGCAAATGTTCTATGAACAAGTTGACTTTCATATTGACTGAACTGCTGAATGAACTCACCAATTACGAGTCCGTTATGAACGATCCTCGTAGGCCCAATGCTGAGGAAAATGTTGCTGAATCTTCTAAATCTGCAAAGAAGAAGAAGAAAGGAAATTGGAAGGCAAAGGAAAAACCAATGAAAAAGAAGAACAATAAAAGCTCCAAAGGAACCAATACCAAAGGAAAATGTTTCCATTGTGAACAACAAGAGTATTGGAAAAGAAATTGTCCAAAATACATTGCAGAGCTTAAAGAGAAGAAGAATACTGGTAAATATGATTTACTTGTCATTGAGTCTCTTTTGGTGGAGGATGATAAATCCATATGGATTGTTGATTCTGGTGCCACTAACCATGTTTGTTGTTCTTTGCAGCTACTTGACTCATGGAGGGACCTTACTGAAGGTAGCTATACCTTGAGAGTTGGGACAGTGGATGTTATTTCAGCAAGAGCAATGGGAGTTTCAAATTTGAATTTTAATAAAAGTTATTTATGTTTGAATGGTGTGCTATATATTCCTGGTTTTCGCAGGAATTTGATTTCTGTAACAAAACTTATGGAATGTGGTTTTTCTATTTTGTTTAATAATAAGTCAGTTATTATTAGTAGAAATTGATTAAATTTATGCACGGGAAACTCCGAAAATAATCTATATGTATTAAGGCCGTTAATGCATGAATCACTGCTTAATACTGAAATGTTTAAGATTGAAAGATCTAAAACTAAACGGCAAAAGATTTCTCATGATGATACCTATTTATGGCACCTTAGACTTGGTCACATTAACCTTGACCGGATAGATAGACTAATTAAGAACGGAGTTTTAAATCAGTTAAAACTTGGTACTTTACCTGTCTGCGAATCCTGTCTAGAAGGCAAAATGACCAAGAGACCTTTTACTGGAAAATGGATAAGAGCCAAAGAAACTCTTGAGCTAATACATTCGGATGTTTGCGGACCGATGAATGTAAAAGCCCGAGGTGGTTTTGAATACTTCGTCACTTTCATTGACGATTATTCCAGATATGGGTATGTTTACCTAATGCAGCATAAGTCAGATACATTTGAAAAGTTCAAAGAGTATCATGCTGAGGTTGAGAACCAGTTAGGTAAAAGCATCAAAATTCTACGATCAGATCGTGGAGGAGAATACCTTGATAGAGATTTCGAGGAATTCTTAGTCGAGCATGGAATTGTTTCACAACTCATAGCACCTGGAACACCACAACAAAATGATGTTGCAGAAAGGAGAAATCGAACCCTACTAGACATGATAAGATCAATGTTTAGGTATATCACTCTACCTAGTTCATTCTGGGGGTATGCATTGCAAACTGCAATGTATATCCTGAATGTAGTTCCTTCTAAGTCTGTTTCTAAGACTCCCTTAGAGTTGTGGAATGGTCGTAAAGCTAGTTTGTGACATTTTCACATATGTGGGTGTCCGGCACATGTGCTAAAGAACAAGACTACTAAGTTGGAACCATGTTCACATGTGTGCCTATTTGTAGGCTATCCTAAGGAACTAGGGGTGGATTCTTTTATAGTCCAGAAGATAATAAATTATTTGTGTCGACAAATGCTACATTTCTTGAGGAGGACTATATGAGAGAGTTCAAACCTCGAAGTAAAGAGTTACTTGAGGAGTTACTTGCTGGTACGACCAGTACACCATTGTCAAATGTTGACAAAGACATAACACCTTCTACATCTGAAAGTCAGATGCAAGTTTATCAGGATACCATACCACCTAGACGTAGTGGGAGGGTTGTAAGACAACTTGAACGCTATCTAGGAAATTATGAGGTGCAAGTTGTTGCATCTTGTAATGGTATAGATGATCCATTGACCTATCATAATGCAATGGAAGATACTGATAAAGAGGAATGGCTCAAAGCTATAAACCTCGAGATGGAGTCTATGTACTCTAACTCAGTCTGGGAACTTGTAGACCAACCTAATGGAGTAAAACCCATAGGTTGCAAGTGGATCTACAAGAGAAAAAGAGGAATAGATGGAAAAGTACAGACTTCCAAGGCTAGGCTAGTGGCAAAGGGTTATACCCAAAAAGAGGGAGTTGTCCATGAAGAAACTTTCTCGCCAGTAGCCATGCTTAAATCCATCAGGATTCTTCTTTCCATTGCCGTATATTATGACTATGAGATTTCGCAAATGGATGTCAAGACTGCATTCTTGAATGGTAATCTTGATGAGAGTATCTATATGGTACAACCAGAGGGGTTCATTACCCAAGGTCAAGAGCAAAAAGTTTGCAAGTTGCAAAGGTCCATTTATGGACTTAAGCAAGCATCTAGATCTTGGAACATAAGGTTTGATACTACGATCAAGTCTTATAACTTTGAGCAGAACATCGATGAGCCTTGTGTTTACAAGCGCATCATTGATGGGAATGTGGTTTTCCTTGTGTTATACGTTGATGATATTTTACTCATTGGGAATGATGTAAAGATATTATCGGACGTGAAAATCTGGCTAGCTAACCAATTCCAAATGAAAGATTTGGGCGAGGCAAGTTATATACTTGGGATCCAGATCATTCGGGATCGCAAGAAATGACTGTTAGTAATATTTCAAGCAACCTATATCGACATGATTCTTGTGCTATTTGGTATGCAGAATTCCAAGAAAGGTAATTTACCTTTCAGGCATGTAATTCATTTTTCTAAGGAATAGTCTCCTAAGACACCTCAAGCAGTTGAGGAGATGAGACATATACCATATGCTTCATCAGTTGGAAGTCTTATGTATGCTATGTTATGCACGAGACCAGACATCTGTTTGGCAGTGGGAGTAGTCAGTAGGTTTCAATCCAACCCAGGATTAGATTATTGGGTAGCGGTGAAACATATTCTCAAGTATCTTCGGAGAACGAGAAATTATATGCTTGTATATACAAGTCAAGATATGATTCTGAGAGGATATACAGACTCTGATTTTCAGACAGATGTCGATTCTAGGAAATCAACATCTGGATCAGTGTTCACCCTAGGTGGTGGGGCTATAGTATGGAGGAGCATTAAGCAATCTTGTATTGCTGACTCCACCATGGAGGCTGAATATGTAGCAGCTTGTGAAGCAGCTAAGGAAGCAGTCTGGCTCCGTAAGTTCTTGGCAGATCTGGAAGTTGTTCCAGATATGGATAAACCACTCACACTTTATTGCGATAATAGTGGTGTAGTGGCGAACTCCAAATAACCAAGGAGCCACAAGAGGGGTAAGCATATTGAGAGGAAATATCACCTCATTAGGGAAATAGTGCATAGAGGAGATGTCGTTGTCACACAGATTCCATCCGCAGACAATCTGGCTGATCCGTTTACAAAGACTTTATTGGCTAAAGTATTTGAAGGTCACCTAAATGGTTTAGTATTACATGACATGTCTCATTTGCTCTAGTCCAAGTGGGAGATTGTTGGGATTTATGTCATAGAGCTTCCTGTATTGTAAACGGAATTGATTTTTGTAATAATAATAAATGCATTATTCATTTTATCAAAGTTGTTTGATTTATATCGCATATTGTCCAATTGTCTTGTTTACCTTGATTACTCTTATACCTTTAGACTTAGTGTATGTTTGATGCACAAGAGGATTTAAGTCTTAAGTTAGTAATCTAAATAGTCCATAGAGAACGAACAATGAGGGTACTTTGTTTGTGGTTTATCTATAGCCGCGGTCCATTCTATACTTGTATGACGATCTTAATCCGGGATCGTTCATGTAGTGACATGGGAATTAAGGCACCTTGTATGATAAGATCATATAGGACTGGACTCAGATAAATACGAATTTCTTTTAATATCTGTTAACCAAAGAAATTCATTTTATCTAATAGATGGTCATATATGGATTCGATCTTAATCCTGAGTGTATTACGAACTCCTGCATGACAGGCTATGTCCTTTGATTTACTATGGTGAGGTTGTTGTTGCATTCCCAGCCAATAACTACTTATTTTGGGGATATGGTTTGGTATGTAGCTGGGAACATTTTACATAGATATGGAATTCACTCATTCTTACGAGAAGCAGATGAATATCTCTTTTAAGAGTTGATTCGAGACTTGAATAATTTGAGCGCTCAACTTTTCTATTACGAATAGAAAGTATTTTATATTCATAATTGTTATGAATTAATTGTTCATTATAGAATCAATGGTGCTTAAGAGATAAAATATTTAGAGGGGTTTAACAGACTTATGACCCGGCTCTATTTATGAGATATTCGTGAAGGGCTATATCCATATGTAATGACTATATCGATGGACATCGAAAATGTTCGGTTTACTTAATCCATCTACGGTAACGAGAGTTCAACTTCGAGTTTTTAGTGGAATAACGCGGAGTTAATAATTCGTAATATTTGATCAAAGAGTTTGATTAATATTTCAGAATTATTGGAGCTCGGAACCGTAGGTCCATTGGTCCCCGTGCTAGCTCAATTAATTGTAGCAAACCTAATATAATTAGATTGTCTAATTATATGCTCACATTATATTTATTTATATATTATTAATAATATTAATAATATTTATTGTCAAAAATGAAAACTATGTTAAATTAATTTAACTTATTGTTTTCTAGAATTCTTTGATTATGGGATAATCAAGTATTGATTATGAGATAATCAAGTTAGTAATAATTATGAGATAATTACTACAAAATAATTGAAGGTAAATAAATCTTTATTAATATATTGATTTTTATTTACCATTGGAGACAAAGCCATATGGCTTACCATGTCATCCAAGCAATTATGTCTATTAGGTGGCTTGGATACACCTAATAGTTTTGTCATTAGCTAATGCATTTTAGGCTTTGGTATGGCCTCCACATTTATGTGTTTGCCATTGAAAGAAAGCATTGAATGCTTAATGACAAAGCCATTGTCTTTAGCTTAACATTTCTTATGCTTTGGTATGGCATTCACATTTTTGTGTTGGCCATTGCAAGAAATCATTAGATGCTTAATGACAAGGTTAGTTGGCTTGTGTAAGAGAATATAATCTCTACCATTTCTCTCACTTCCTAAGGTTAACACTTTGCATTCATTCACACAATTGTTGTGAGAAAAGATTTGAGAGAAAATAGAGAGAGTTATAGCATTCACAAGTGTTGTGAAATTCCTAAAGCCAAACACCATTGTGACATCTTAAATCTCTAAATAGTTTAGAGGTTTAATCTTTCTGAGTGAAGCCCACACTTCAGTTTGTTGGTTTCGAGTCATAGTTCGGAAGATCGAGTGGTTGATCCAAGTGTTGGACACCAAAGGATTGATCTTGGCTACTACAACAAAGGGAGAAAGCAAAGAAAATTTTGAAGATCCATACTAGACCCGGTGCCACCACAAGCAACTTCTGCCGCGCTAAGGAAAGTCGTTTCCTATAATATTTACCTCATAATTTTCGGCACGATGTTGGATAAATGGCTTCGAACCTCCACGGTGGTTAAAACGCAAGTGACTTCGATTTTCCGCATTTATGTGACATTTATCCTGCATTCAACAACACTGTAAGTACCGAAAACAAAGACAATTATAAATTTCCGTTTATTCTAAAATTTACCTCGTGTTTCTTGCTAGACCAAAGCTCACATAAGAATTTCCAGTCTTACTCCTCTATAAAATTAGGCTTATGTCGTGGAGCATCTGAAGGTCCATGTTCGTCGAATATTGGTTTCAGGACTTTTGTTCTATAATCATTATAAATTTTCCCCATGTGGTAGTCAATATACTGTTGGATATTCACTTTGGTCAGATCGAAGTTGAACCACTCCTACAGGAATAGCAACCGAGTAAAAATAAGTATAAAATAAAAATTTTAACTAACAAACAATATCGAAAACTTAATACCGTACGGAAACTCACAAGTAGCGAAGAGAATAGCTGGTTGATTTTCATCTCCCACGGTATCTTTCTCCAAGAAACGTAGTTTTGGGGAGCTTCAAACCGAGCTGTAGCTCCTATGGCTGTAGTAAACGCTGAATTATGTTGTCCGACTTGACTTTGTCCATTATCTGATATCTCAATCCGGATACGGCCGTGAGCTTTAACGTGCTTAGCCAACCCCAGGCCACAGGTGCGTCCTCGACCCTTCGCTGTACTAGACTCACCTGTGCTAGCAGAGACTCCATCAGGGCCAATTTTCCTTGCTGATGTGGATGAAGTAGCATTAGCTCGTCTGCGATTGCCCGGTGCCATCTGCAAAAACACACAAAGTTTCAGGTTTCCATCACAATAACTCACATGTGGTGGCTTGGATCTAACCTATTATAGGCATGAATCATTAATACATAGTATGAACTGTATAAATGATAACATGGATAAGGTCTGGGTACTTGGCATTGAATAAAATTGAAACATGACTGAAATCTTTGACCTTTAATGAAGATTGACAGTCGCGACCCTGGTGGACACCAACTCCAGAGAAGAATTATCTATTAGGTCAGATTTAAAACACTAGACTTAAAAAACATACTTGAAATCCTTTGGTATGGTAGCATTTTGGACAACTGAATTTTGTGACTTCAACAGAACTACAGAAGTCAATTCAATAGATATGTTAGAAAAGCATAAGATGTTGTCTAGTATAGTATGAATCTTGTCAAAGCCTACAAAATAATTTTGTTCTTGAAGAAAAAGACACTACATTCCCTGCTTAGAATTTGCACACTTTTAGAAGTTCAAACTTTCAAGCTGTGTTCTGGTATTGGTGTGTACAACAATGTTGGGGTCGTGGGGGGTGTCTTATTTATGTTCATTTCTTACAATGTATTGTCAATTGTTTTGCACAGGTCCATTTGAAGGAATCTCATACTGTCCTAAAGAGAACCTGATGATGATGATGGTATTGATGATGATGATGATTATAATTTGATGATGATGATGATGACCAGAATAACAGCAAAATGCTGCTTTTCTGGACCTGAACAACAACATTTTGCTGCTGTTATGGTCATTATCATCATCATCAAATTTTCATCATCATCATCATCATCAATACCATCATCAAAACCAAGAAATTATCATCATCATCATCATCAATACCATGAAATTATCATCATCATCATCATCAATACCATCATCTCCCTCATCTATTTCTTCATCACACTCCTTAAACTCATCAATTCTATCAAAATTATAAAACACACACCACACAAAACACACAACTAAAACACATAAAGACTAAGCTTCCAAAGACCAAGCATATTCGACCAAGATTGAAGAAAAGTAAATTACCTTGATTTGCTGCGTGTCCCAAAGTAAATAGTTGAAGATTGAAGCTGCTTCTGGTCGAGAGAATGAGGGAAGCACCGATTCCTTCTTTGAAGCAGAGAAGAATGAGGGGAAACCGAAATTAGGGATTTTAATAAACATTTAGCGTCGAATTATTTTCATTTTAGCGTCGAATATTTTGACGCTAAAAAAATAGCGGTACTTAATGAAATTTTTCGGGGGAAAATAAATGTTTTACCTTTAGCGTCCAAATATTTCAATCGACTCTAAAGGTTAACTTTTAGCGTCGACATTATATTTTGACGCTAAAGCGTATGATAATAACAAAAACTAAAATTCAACTGATGTACATGACAACAACAACACCAATCATACATGATGATAGTAATTCAAAACAACAATCAAATTTATAATAATAGTACAAATTATTGATGCATCACGTCATATACTAACTAGATTAGTCACTATTATCTTCGGTATTTGAGGATTCGTGACTTGACTCGAAGTCATCTTCAGTGTCAAATTCTTCTTCAATTGCTACTTCCACGCTAACTTCAGAATGAGAAATTATCTCAACGTCTGTATTATCTCGAGTTAATGTGATATTTTCAGGAACGGTGACATTTGGTACATGAAATATCTGTTCAGGAACTTCGAAGTTGTCAGAGACTTCTTGTGTATCATCTGATATTTCAACACTATCTTTCTCCTACGTGTCCCAAATGCCCCTATATTGTAACTTTTCTACCACCATCCATCCATTTCCTAACTTTGGATCAGATATATATATCACTGACCGTGCTTGGGTACAAAAAATGTATGGATCATTCTTGTACCAAAAACGTTGAACATTAATTGACATTAGATGATTACTAACTTGATTTCTCATCTTTCTGGCATTTGTGTCAAACAACTTACATTCGAATAGCACAATATGTCATCCGGGTCTGTATATCAACTCAATGACTGATTGCAACACTCCATAGAAGTCAATAATATCTGAGCCGTGTTCTCCTTGGACTACAATTCCATAATTCTGAGTCACATGAGCAATATCTCGCTGTTCGGTATGAAATCTAACTCCATTCATAATGCATCCAATGTATTCATAAGCCTGCTTTTGAGGCCCATAAGCCAAGGAAACCAATGAGGATGACGAGTCCAATTGACCATTTTGCATTTGGTTGTTTATCTAACAATGAGAGAAATATATGTGTTAATATAACAAACTGAAATATTTAATGTTAGGATAAAAATAAATATACAATGTTAGGCCTTACAATTGTCTCAAACCATTTAGGAAATTCTTTTTTGTGTGTTCCATCAACGTTATTGTCACCACCACATTGTAGCATTGTAATATGTTGCCTACAAAAAATGAGTTAGGTTAATGTATGGCAAAAAAAAATATAGTTATGCACAAAAAAGACTTACGTTAAATACATTTGCACTTCATCGCAATTACTCAAAATAAACTAATGTGCACGTTGAACTTCCTCAAAAGTTAGTAATTTGTCACCTACTGATCCAAATGGTCTGTAATTTTGACGGAACACTGTGATATCTTGCTTATTACTTGCATCTCCATCATAGTTTCTGTAGGGGTTTTAGGGGCTAAATCCGGTAACGCAGCGGAAGCGGTGGAAAATCAAATTTTCCGATTTCAAAATTTTTTCTCGGATTAATTAAATAAAAATATTTATTTAATTATCCAATAATCAAATTATGAAATAAAAATTCAATAAATAATATTTAAGTGAATTTACCGAATTGCCCTTACACTTGGTATTTTGTTCATTTTAGTCCGAAAATGATCAAATCAATTTTGAATGATTATAAATCATTACTAAGATGAATTAAACATGTTCAAAACATCAAAACACCAAAAGCAACCAAAAACCCAAAAAATCTCATTTTGGCCGAGCGTCTCCATTAGGGGGGTGTGTGCATTTTGTGATTTCATGCTTCAAAACACATCAAGATGTAATCCAATCAACATGAAACTTTATATGCATCATATACACATCCTTATACACAACATAAATGAAAATCCCCAAATTTGGACAAGGTCTTAAACCCTAATTTTTCAATTTCTTCAAATTGGACAAATTAGACCAAATTGGTTAAATCAATTACTTCAATCATGTTTCTTCCATCCAATTAAAGTCTCAACACAATGAAACAACTATAGATCAAATCTATGTCATTTAAGAGTGGGTCAACAATTCTAGATTAGCAACAAAGTTTCCAAAACCTTAAAAGAATACTTATAACTACACTAGTCACAAGCTTCCACCATTATACATGCTCAACACTTTCACCAAACTTCCATTCATAAAAAACACAAAGAATAAAGAAAAGAACAACATGATAACATCACAAGAAGTAGCCTAGAACATAAGGAACAATTTCCTCTCTAATAGCAAGTTAAGAAAACTTACTAAATCCAAGCTTTTCCCTTTGTTTTTCTTTTCTTCCTCTCTAGCTTCTTTTGTTTTCTTTAATGGAGTTTAGGTTAGAAAGTGTATTAGGTTAATTTACAAATGAAATGAAAAACAATATATACTTGTATCATATTAGCCTTGGCCGAATTTGGCCAAACAAATACAACAAAATTAATTTCAATTTCATTTGCAATTTCATTTAATCAACTTGTTAAAATATCTAATAAACATTTTAAAGATATTCTAATAAGTCAACAAAGGCAACTAAGCCTTAAAAACAAATATCCAAATCTTAAGATATTATATTTTAATTAATTTAATCATTTAACAATTAAATAATTAATTAATTAATTAAATACAAATATATTAAATATATGTATTATATTTACATTAAATATTAAATACATATATAAATTTATGATATTAGTCAAATATCTCAATTTGACTATTAATTAATGTGTATTTAAATTAATTAAGTATTAAATTTAAAAACACAATAATTAAGGAAAGGACTATCGGGTCCCTAAGCATGTATTTTGCGTTTAACCTTTAAAAGACTTTATAAATAATCAATATTATTTATAATTGTTGCTCTAGTGCTCTACGAGTATATTTCATTATTGAGACTCTCTAGATTCAGGTATATCCGTCACGAAATCTAATTTCATGTCCATAATTTATCCACCCGTAAATTATGACGATCACGGATCAACTAGCTGAATCATATAGGTCGAGGTCATGGAAAATGTATAATTCCTCCGTCACATGTATCCGGATAAATCCCAGAGATATAGTTGTAAACGTCAAATCTCTATGGGGATTATCTAGTCGACTAT
The DNA here is from genome assembly GCA_019454045.1 of Zanthoxylum bungeanum. NCBI lineage: Eukaryota > Viridiplantae > Streptophyta > Magnoliopsida > Sapindales > Rutaceae > Zanthoxylum > Zanthoxylum bungeanum. Next base: position 97,613 of record SKCR01023453.1, on the reverse strand, counting down.
TCTATTAGCAATCTCAAAAGGAATGTTTAGAACTAGCTTCTAAACTTTACCACGGGCCCATGGTTTTATCTGATTGCTAATCATATGGACTACCTATGCTCTGGTACACAGAACTGACGGATCCTATCTTGATGTACATAGGACACCCTGAGGATCTATCTACACCCAACGAACAGGCAGAGGTCTCATCTAAATAGATCGGTGATGTGACTGCCATCTAAGTGTAGAAGATGTCTCATGTGCCCACAATGGCATCTCAAGTCTAAGAATCACAAGTGCTACTCAACCCGAGAAGATTCTTATTGACGTTGGTGTACCATCCATTAAGAATCTTCGATGAGTCGTTCAGTGTTTATCCGCTATAAACACCCACACGTCTATACTAGTCTCCAAGACTAATGGTTCATTTAGAAACCATTGGAATCATATATTCCAGTATACGACATGTACCGGTCTCAACGGGTTTACTATACTGACCAAGTAGTGTAAACCTTGACCAGGAACAGTTTGAGAATGACAACGTCATGATACTACTCAATGTCAGTTCGACACTTTTACAACAGTACCATGACTAATCATTCTAAGGTCATTACGTCTTTACCATATAAAAAGATACATTATATTATAGAAACTGCATATATTATTCATAATAATAATATTTTACAGAAGTATTCAAAAGAAATACAACCGGGAATTGGCGCTCTGAGCACCAACCCCAACAAAATCTCCCACTTTCTCTAGTGCCAATATCGATTGTATCTAATACCCATCGACTCCACGTGTTTATCAAACAACTTCGGAGGTATGGCCTTCGTTAGCGGGTCTGCTACATTATCTTCACTCGGTACCTTGCACACGACAATATCCCATCGCGACACAATCTCTCGAATGATGTGGTACTTGAGTTCCACATGCTTCGACTTCTGATGCGCCATCGGTTCCTTTGCTTGCGCAATGGCTCCAGTATTATCATAGTAAAACGGAATCGCATTCTCGATACTTGGGACAACTCCCAATTCTGTGATAAAGTTCTTTATCCACACAGCCTCTTTTGCAGCTTCAGAAGCTGCAATATATTCCGCCTCAGTGGTGGAATCTGCTGTCGATCCCTGTTCGGAACTCTTCCAACAAACTGCACCTCCGTTAAGGGTAAATACGAATCCAGATGTAGACTTTCTATCATCAGGATCCGATTGGAAATCAGAATCCGTATACTCGTTAACTTGCAGTTCGTTTCCTCCATAAATTATTAACTTATCCTTAGTACCTTTAAGATACTTGAGGATATGTTTAATGGCCATCCAATGGTCATTACCTGGATTGGACTGATATCTACTAGTTACGCTAACAGCGAAACTGATATCAGGCCTCGTACATAACATGACATACATTATGCTACCCAAACACGAAGCATAAGGTTGGTTAGACATTCTAACCGTCTCATCTTCTGTTTGTGGACACATATTCTTTGAAAGATGAATCCCATGTCTGAACGGTATGTTTGATGTCTTACAGTTACCAAAACTATACCGTTCCAAGATCTTATCTATGTACGTTGATTGGGATAACCCAATCAGCCTCCTTTGTCTATCTCTATAGAGTTTTATCCCTAAAATATAGGAAGCTTCTCCTAGGTCCTTCATGGAGAAATTCTTACAGAGGTACGCTTTGACGCTTTGTAACATACCTAAATCATTCCCAATGATTAGGATGTCATCAACATATAGGACTAAAAATACGACCATGCTCCCACTGGCCCTCTGATACACACAGGATTCTTCTGAATTCTTGAGAAAACCAGACGATCTAATAATCTCGTCGAATCGAAGATTCCAACTTCGTGAAGCTTGTTTAAGTCCATAAATGGACTTCTTAAGCTTACATACCATGCCCGAGTTTTCGCTGGACGCAAAACCTTCCGGCTGTTCCATATAGATTTCTTCATCAAGAAATCCATTTAGAAAAGCCGTTTTGACATCCATTTGCCAAATCTCGTAGTCATGATACGCAGCTATATAAAGCAAAATCCGAATAGACTTAAGCATTGCTACTGGCGAAAAAGTTTCATCGTAGTCGACGCCAGGTCGCTGCGTGTAACTTTTTGCTACCAGTCGGGCCTTGTAAGTCTCAACCTTACCGTCAGGCCCGCGCTTCCTCTTGTAAACCCATTTACAACCGATAGGAACAATTCCTTCGGGAAGTGGAACCATGTCCCAAACTTGATTCTCATGCATTGAGTCTATCTCGGATTTCATGGCACTTTGCCATTTCACGGAGTCGATGTCCAACATCGATTCTCTATAGGTGAAAAGACCTGTCTCTTCAACTAAGAGAACATCTAGACTCTTTTCTTGTATCAAATACAAGCGTTCAGGAGGTCTAGATACCTTTTCCGACCTACGGAGTGTGTGTGTTGAAGGTCATTCATCTACTTGAACTTTAGGTTCCTCCGTTGGTTCGTTGTTTTCAGGTTGGACTTCATAAAGCTCAACCTGTCTATGATTACCACCTTTTGACAAAAATTCTACTTCTAGAAATTTTGCGAAGCGAGCTACGAACACATTTCGATGCTCGGTATCATAGAACAGATATCCCCTCGTATTCGAAGGATATCCGACAAACCTAAACTTTTGCCCTCGAGGCGAAAGCTTATCTTATTGAGTCACCCTGACATAGGCATGACAACCCCAAACCTTAATATAATTAAGATTTGGTCTCCTACCGAACCATATCTGATACGGAGTCGTAGGAACAGCTTTTGAAGGAATCTTGTTCAAAAGATGTGCAGATGTTAAAAGAGAGTAGCCCCATAAATAATAGGGCAAATCTATGAAACTCAACATTGATCGGACCATATCCAATAAAGTCTGATTTCTCCTCTCAGACACTCTATTGTGCTGTGGAGTACCTGGAGGAGTATATTGAGCGAGAATCCCATTCTCCTTCATATAATCCATGAACTCACCACTCATATATTCACCGCCTCGATCAGATCGAAGGCATTTAATATATTGTCCAGTTTGTTTTTCTACTTCATTTCGGAACTCTTTGAACTTTTCAAAGGTTTCTGATTTATGTCGCATCAAATAGACATAACCCTACCGTGACAGATCATCGGTAAAGGTAACGAAGTACGAATAACCCTGTGAGCAGTCTGACTTAGTGGACCACATACATTAGAATGTACGAGTTCCAGTAAGTTAGTGCCGAGGTGTCCAACACCAGAAAATGGGGCTTTGGTCATCTTACCCTGAATACAGGATTCACAAGTTGGATAGGATTCAATGGTAAGATCTGGTATCAAACCATTCCTAACCAATTGGGTAAGGCGTTTAACGCCAATGTGACCAAGCTGCATGTGCCAAAGTTCAGTATCATTAATTACAGGTAAACTACGTTTATTAACTCCAGTATTTAAAATATCTTTTGAAGTTTGCAATGTATAATGACCATGCTGGTTTGGACAACAAAGGATCTGAATATTATTTCTATCATATAAATATAAGGAACTGTTCTTAATATTAATACAAAAGCCTTATGTATCCAATAAAAAAGTGATATAATATTAGCTACACATCCAGGTACAAAATGGCATTCATTTAACAAAAGTGTCCCATTCGGCAATGAGATCTCGCATACTCCCACTGCAACTGCATCCAAAGAGTCTCCACTCTCGAATCGCAACTGCATCTCTCCAGGCTTCAGCCTCCTACTTTCCTTCAGCACCTGCAACGAATTGCAAATGTGAATGGGACAAGTAGAATCTAAAATCCAGTTGGATGTAACGGCTTCACAAGCCAAAGATAAATCAATAACTGGAAAAATAAATGTACCTGATGTAGATGCTCTATCTCTCCTCAGTTGGGCGATGTAATCAGGACAGTTCATTTTCCAATGCCCGACTTTGCCGCAGTGGTGGAATTTGTCTTCAGAAGCCCTTTTGGGCTTAGCTCTCTTTGCCTATTGTTGAGGACCGAAACCCTTCTTCTTCTTCCCTTTCTTCTTCTTTCCCTTTGACCATGTCTGGGAAGAAGCAGAGAGAGAAGTAGGTCTCGGAGGGTGAGTCGGTACTCCCTTCTTAAGGTCCTCTTCTGCCGTGAGCAACATCCTATGTAGCTCTTGGTAGGTACAGACAGTCTCATTCATGTTGAAGTACATCACGAACTGGCGATATGAAGCTGGAAGTGAACCAAGAATGACACTCCTACCGAAAATGTCATTTAAGATGAGATTATGTTGCCTCAATTGATCGATCAAATCAATCATCTGAAGAACATGTGGGCTAACATCTTGCCCCTCATCCAAACGCGCATGGAACAGTTCCATTGCGACTTTGTGAACAATCACTTGTTCTTGGTTCTCAAACGATTGTCTCAATTGCGTCATCATACTATACGAATCTAGCATACCATAGTATTGTTTCTTGAGTTTTGGAGACAGTGAACTAAGGATGTACGATTTAACCCTTAAATCATCATTCTTCCAAGTTTCAAAAACTTGGCGTTCCTCCTCCGAAGCGTCCGCACCCACAACAAGGGGTAACGGACCCTCAAGAACATATCCCAGCTTTTCGGAATCGAGGACAATCCTCAAATCCAATTCCCAGTCAGCAAAGTTCTCAGCGCCTTTAAGTTTGTTCGCATCAAGCATACGCGCAAACTGATTTGTGGATTGTGCCGCCATCGCAAATCTATCATATAGATCACGAAAAACGGTTGGCAGAAATTAAGCAGTTTCATATAATATCAAAAGCATAAACTAGATCATGGATTTTTAATCTAAAAATGCCCCTCCAACTAAATCATGCAATACTGTAATCCCCAAACAGAATACAAAGATTTAATAATTAAATTAAATACAAATAGTGAAAAGTGGATCCCGTGAATATATTTCAGCTCACAGTAGAGGCACGGTCTCGCCTACGTATATTCATCAGGTAGACAACTCTTTTGTCAATCATTCACTAATGACTCCTGGGTTTCCGGTCCTAGTCGTTTATCGTTGTCGCTGCGAAGGCAGGCCCACAAGGAGACGTACCAAGGTTAAACTCGTCAATGATAAACTCAAGTTACTTACGTAATCCTGATAGCTAGGGCACGTTCAGAATTCCGCTTTCGCTTGAATTTATCTAGTATCTCATATACATCCGGTATAAATAAATCTCTATCGGCTACACCCTCATAGCAGAGGCACGGTCTCAGATGTAGTCACAGAGAAATATTCATAAACCGTATTGAGAAGACGGACCACATAACATGCATCCAATACATAATTACATTTAAACCTTATTAATTAGGGATTTTCCGCTAAAGGTCATACACCCTAAATCTAACCAATTTAGATTCTAATAAGCATGTATAAAGTCAAGAAAACATGATTAAACATTGATTTAATGAAGGCTAATCATTAAAGGGGGGCCTAGAATCAGACTTGCTCTGATACCATTTTGTAGGGTTTTAGGGGCTAAATCTGGTAACGCAGCGGAAGCGGCGGAAAATCAAATTTTCCGATTTCAAAAATTTTTCTCGGATTAATTAAATAAACATATTTATTTAATTATCCAATAATCAAATTATGAAATAAAAATTCAATAAATCATATTTAAGTGAATTTACCGAATTGCCCTTACACTTGGTATTTTGTTCATTTTAGTTCGAAAATAATCAAATCAATTTTGAATGATTCTAAATCATTACTAAGATGAATTAAACATGTTCAAAACATCAAAACACCAAAAGCAACCAAAAACCCAAAAAATCTCATTTTGGCCGAGAGCCTCCATTAGGGGGGGTTTGTGCATTTTGTGATTTCATGCTTCAAAACACATCAAGATGTAATCCAATCAACATGAAACTTTATATGCATCATATAAACATCCTTATACACAACATAAATGAAAATCCCCAAATTTGGACAAGGTCTTAAACCCTAATTTTTCAATTTCTTCAAATTGGACAAATTAGACCAAATTGGTTAAATCAATTACTTCAATCATGTTTCTTCCATCCAATTAAAGTCTCAACACAATGAAACAACTATATATCAAATCTAGGTCATTTGAGAGTGGGTCAACAATTCTAGATTAGCAACAAAGTTTCCAAAACCTTACAAGAATACTTATAACTACACTAGTCACAAGCTTCCACCATTATACATGCTCAACACTTTCACCAAACTTCCATTCAAAAAAAACACAAAGAATAAAGAAAATAAAAACATGAGAACATCACAAGAAGTAGCCTAGAACATAAGGAACAATTTCCTCTCTAATAGCAAGTTAAGAAAACTTACTAAATCCAAGCCTTTTCCTTTATTTTTCTTTTCTTCCTCTCTAGCTTCTTTTGTTTTCTTTAATGGAGTTTAGGTTAGAAAGTGTATTAGGTTAATTTAAAAATGAAATGAAAAACAATATATACTTGTATCATATTAGCCTTGGCCGAATTTGGCCAAGCAAATACAACAAAATTAATTTCAATTTCATTTGCAATTTCATTTAATCAACTTGTTAAAATATCTAATAAACACTTTAAAGATATTTCTAATAAGTCAACAAAGGAAACTAAGCCTTAAAAACAAATATCCAAATCTTAATATATCTATATTTTAATTAATTTAATCATTTAACAATTAAATAATTAATTAATTAATTAAATACAAATATATTAAATATATGTATTATATTTACATTAAATATTAAATACATATATACATTTATGATATTAGTCAAATATCTCAATTTGACTATTAATTAATGTGTATTTAAATTAATCAAGTATTAAATGTAAATACACAATAATTAAGGAAATGACTATCGGGTCCCTAAGCATGTATTTTGCGTTTAACCTTTAAACGACTTTATAAATAATCAATATTATTTATAATTGTTGCTCTAGTGCTATACGAGTATATTTCATTATTGAGACTCTCTAGATTCAGTTATATCCGTCACGAAATCCAATTTCGTGTCCATAATTTATCCACCCGTAAATTATGACGATCACGGATAAACTCGCTGAATCATGTAGGTCGAGGTCATGGAAAATGTATAATTCCTCCGTCACATGTATCCGGATAAATCCCAGAGATATAGATGTAAACGTCAAATCTCTATGGGGATTATCCAGTCGACTATTCTATTAGCAATCTCAAAAGGAATGTTTAGAACTAGCTTCTAAACTTTACCACGGGCCCATGGTTTTATCGGATTTCTAATCATATGGACTACATATGCTCTGGTACACAGAACTGACGGATCCTATCTTGATGCACATATGACACCCTGAGGATCTATCTACACCCAACGAACAGGCAGAGGTCTGATATAAATATATCGGTGACGTGACTGCCATCTAAGTGTAGAAGATGTCTCATGTGCCCATAATGGCATCTCAAGTCTAAGAATCACAAGTGCTACTCAACCCGAAAAGATTCTTATTGATGTTGGTGTACCATCCATTAAGAATCTTCGGTGAGTTGTTCAGTGTTTATCCGCTATAAACACCCACACATCTATACTAGTCTCCAAGACTAATGGTTCATTGAGAAACCATTGGAATCATATATTCCAGTATACGACATGTACCGGTCTCAACGGGTTTACTATACTGACCAAGTAGTGTAAACCTTGACCAGGAACAGTCTGAGAATGACAACATCATGATACTACTCAATGTCAGTTGCGACGCTTTTGCAACAGTACCATGACTAATCATTCTAAGGTCATTACGTCTTTACCATATAAAAAGATACATTATATTATAGAAACTGCATATATTATTCATAATAATAATGTTTTACAGAAGTATTCAAAAGAAATACAACAGGGAATTGGCGCTCTAAGCACCAACCCCAACAGTTTCGTGGCCGACGATTAAAATGAGTTTCAATATTCTGCATGTACATCGAACAAAATGTTATTGCTTCACTGATTACAACAGCTTCTGCTATTGACCCTTCAGGTCACTCCTTGTTTTTCATATATTGTTTGTAATGTGCCAAAGCCCTGCAGATATGACAACAAGTTTGCATTAATAATAAATTCAATGAACAGTAAAAATTTAAGAATGTAATATTTAAAACTGTATAGTACCTCTCAATGGGATACATCCATTCGTAATGGACATGACCTCTCTTCCTAGCTTCAGTCGGTAAATGCACGGCCAGATGTACCATCACATCAAAAAAAGCGGGTGGCAAAATTTTCTCCAGTTTGCATAGGATTATCACGATTCCTCCCTCAAGTTCATCAATAACAGATGTGGTTAATGTCCTCTGACATAATTATTTAAAGAAGCCACATAGATCAAGTACGATGTCGCATACATCCGAGGGGAGATAAGGTCGAATGCCAACAGGAAGAAGAATCTCGAGAAGTACATGACAATCTTGACTCTTTAACCCCGTTATTGTATCATCTCTGACCCAACGCCCAATATTCGATGCATAATCATCAGGAAATTTAACATTTTCAGCCAATCACAGAATGATTTTCTCTCTGATTGAGTTAGCACATAACTAGCAGGTGGCTTAATAAGACCTCGAGAAATGACTTGTAAATGAAATTCACTACGAATTCTAAAATCTTGTAGGTCCAATCTAGCATTTACAATGTCTTTTATCTTACCCGTAATATTGAATAGTGTGCCCACTAAACTCTCACATATGTTTTTTGTATATGCATTACATCCAAATTATGTCTCAAACTCAGAGTCCCCCAATATTCTAACTCAATGAAAATACTATTTCTTGTCCAATTCAACTCTTCAGGTTGACGTTTTCGATTTTTATCTCTATTATTAGGATGTTTACCTGGTGTGCTGTCTCTGAGATGTTGATATTGGCAAAGTATGTCGAATCCAGACAATAGATTGGGCACACTCTGAGGTTCATATTGACCGTTAAATAATTTACTCCTCCGCCAAGGATGACTTAACTCAAGAAATCTCTCGTGCCTTGTGTATCCTATTTTATTCCGTAATCGTTGCGAAGGTGTTTGACCCGCACAAACTGGACATGCCGTGTATCCCTTAGTGCTCCATCCAGATAATGAACCATAAGCTGGAAAATCATTAATGGTCCATAATAATGCGGCATGCATTTGAAAATACTACTCGGAAGCTACATCATAGGTATGCACACCCATATTCCATAATTTTTGTAACTCATCGATCAATGGTCTCAAGTAAATATTCATATCTTTACCAGGGGAACGTGGACCAGGGATAAACAATGACATAAACATGAACGGTTCCTTCATAAATTTCCATGGAGGTAAGTTATATGGAATAACAATAACGGGCCACATGTTATAAGAGTTGTACATATTCCCAAACGGGTTAAAACTATCAGAGGCAAGACCTAACCTGACATTACGGGGGTCCTCAGCGAAACGGGGGTACATTTCATCAAATTACTTCCACTCGTTTCCATCCGCAGGATGTCTAAGTATGCCCTCCGCACCGATCCTCTTTTCATGATGCCACATCATGTCAGTCGCTGTGTGTCGTGACATGAACAACCTCTGCAGCCTGGGCGTTAAAGGGAAATATCGCAATATCTTTTGAGGCACTTTCTTCCCCATACCACGGACTTTGTACCAACTTTCACCACATATCGTACAATATTCAAGTGATTCATACTCGGCACGAAATAATACACAGTCATACTTACAAGCATGAATGGATTCATACCCCATTACCAGATCACGCAACATTTTCTTTACCTCGTAGTACGACTTAGGCAATTCGCTTCCAACTGGTAACATTTTCTCCAATAACTCTAGCATCATATCAATACTTTTGTTGGTCATTTTGTTGATCACTTTAATGTGTAATAATTTCACAACGAAATTCAAGATCGACATTCTAGCACCTTCAAATGGAATTTTTTTTTTGCCTCATCAAGTAGTTCACTAAATAAATTTTGATCATTTCCATTTAACACTGGCATGTCACCACTAACACTATGACCAAGTTGTGGACCTTGTAAGTCACGCAAAGCATCAGTTATCTCATCGTTTACAGGTTGAATGTAACTACTGCTCCATTCACCGAAATCAATAAACTGTGACTGAGAATTATACTGCTCACCGTGATAAATCCATGTACGGTAAGTTGGTGATATTCCCAGCATGTATAAATGATTATGAACTTTATCTAACCGTTTCCTTTTCCTATTCAAACAATTTGTACATGGACACCGAACACGACCTTCTGCATCAATGTGTTGCTTTGCGACTTGCATGAACTCATACACTCCATTACGATATTCAACACTCAATCTATCCAGCGAGCTCATCCAATTTCTATCAATTTCAGCGAAATACCTAAATATAATAATATAATTATTAAACATCATATTACACTCATCAACATTACTAATTCATTAATTATTTATTTAAGCATATACATATATATTTAGTTGATAAATTAAATAGTTTACAGAAAAATTATATTTAGTTAATTAATTAACTAATCTACATATATGAATCATAAACCACTAACAAAAAGTATATAATAAACATAATCATAAAAAATGAAAATAATAATGAAATATGAAAGAAGATTTACCTTATGGAAAATTGATTACAATTTTGTTGAAAATTTGTAGGAGAGTTGTGAGGTTGCAGATGAGAGATTCTCAGATTTCAGAGGATGAAATTGAAGAGAATGAGAGAAAAAGCAGAGGGGGAGAAGGGTTGGTGGCATTCTGCATTTTAATCTATCTTTAGCGTCGAAACATTAAATTCGACGCCAATTGTCTGATTTTTAGCGTCGAATCTCCTATTTCGACGCTAAATGTCTGATTTTTAGCATCGATTTAAAATTTAGACGCTAAAGATTAAAGGATTGTCGGTGGAATCTTCATAAACCTTAAGCGACGCTACTTCATCGATGCTAAATTTCAAGTTTTTAGCGTCGAAAATGATTTTTGACGCTAAAAGTATAACATTTAGCATCGCAATTTTATGTCGACGCCAAAAATTATTTGAATAGTTAAAACACATTAGCGTCGAATAATTTTTAACGCTATTGTTGGGTTTTCTAGGTCAAACCAAGATCAATTAAGCAAATGAAATGTGTGAATACGCAAAGTAAAGTAGCGGAAATACTCACTTTGATCGGCTTGGATGTTGGTGGAGAGTTCAAAACTTTGCTTCCATGGTTGGTGCTCCAAGCTTTCTTTGATGTATGTTGAGCTTCCAAGCTTTGTGAATGAGATTCCAAACTCATGAATAGGTCTCCTATCACCTCATTTAACTCCTTTGAGTGCTAGCTCACTTGGTTTTGAAACAAAACACAAGAAGATGGAGAAGAAGAAACTCGGCAGTGAGGAGAGAAGAGAAATGTGTTTGCTGTGAATAATAACCACATACAACTTCCAAAGTTGACTTAATTTATATATAGAGTTTGTGTGTTGAAATTGGCTTGTGTGTAAAACAAGTAAAGCAAGTCTTACTTCTAATAAATCAAAGCCATAAAATATGCCCAACCACTTCCATCAAATGTCCAACAAGTTGATGTAAGTGAAGTGGGTCCCACCACTTTTAAATTCCAAATTTAAGTCGGCTAATCCAACACGCAACTTCCCCGATAGTTGCAACCATTTAGAGTACCAGTTCTGTATCCCTACGTGATCATCATCTTCATATGACTAAAGTGATACTTCCATCTTGACATCACACCCAATACACTACGATTCTCAATAAACCCCGAAGAGGCGTACACAGAACCTGTTAAAGTCCTGAATGACCAAAACCAAAGCGTATTGATTGTCGCAAGTACTAGTGATGAAAGTCTCAGGTTAAGACCAAATACACCTACCCTGATGCGGACTCCCATAGACACATAGTCATACTACCAATGGGATTCCGCGGGGTCTATCCAGAGCGAAGCTGTTTCCGTACCATTGGTAAAAACAACCTCCTATCATACTTGCATAAGTTTCCAATACTTAAATATATGAGAACTATGATGTTACGCTTCCATAACACGCACAAGTGCAATACTAGTCTATTCCACATTACTGATGTCCAGTCTCGATAATACTACGACTAGGGATATTTTAATGATTAAACGTTAGTGGATTAATATTGTCTCATATCTTATTAATCTGGAACTAATCATATGGACTTTTATCATTTATATATCTTGGTACTCTAATTACAAATGATAAAATAGCAATTTCCTTTGTCACATAGTTAATTTATACAACAACACCATGTTCTGTACAAATAGTGATGCTATGGGTCATAATTGTCCAACAATCTCCCACTTGGCATATAGCCAATCACTCAAGTGTCCTACACCTGAACTATGTACGGGTCGCTCAGACTTCTGCTGAGAAACAACTTTCGTCAGCGGATTTGCAATGTTATCATCTGATGCGATTTATTCGATCATCACATCGCCACGATGTATGATCCGACGAATCAAATGAAATAGTTGAAGTATATATTTTGATCATTGATGAGACCATTAATTCTTTAGCCTGTGTTGTAACCTAGCTCAGTTTCTAACAGAACTATTCCTAATCCAATTAGGATTATATAGATCCAAAGTGCTTCTATTACTGCCTCAGCTGCAGTAATATTCCGCTTTTTGTTGTTTATTTGGCAACAGTATCTTGCTTGGAAGATTTTCAGCTCACTGTTCTGTTATTCAAACTATATAGTACCCTTATTACGACTTACAGTCGTCTTTATCTATTTGGAAACTTGCAGCGGTGAATCTAGTCACTTCAAGTTCTCCTTCTCCATAAATTAAGAACGCATCCTTAGATCATCTAAGATACTTACAGATGTTCTTAACTTTAATCCAGTGACTATCACTTGGATTGGCCTGATTGTGACTTCATATGCTTAAAGCATATGAGACACCAGGTCGCGTACATATTTTTCAATGTACGAGTTCTCGGAGAGTGCCAACAACTTTTAGATCTATCCTAGTAGATCCTTATTCCTAGAATAACAGTTGTTTCTCCCAAGTATTCTATGGAGAATTTTTCATGAAAGCCAAGCTTTCACCGATTTTATTATGGGAATGTCATTTACAAGAAATGATGTGTCATCATTATATAGGACAATCATTGTCAGTGCACTCCCACTAACCTTCTTATAAACACAAGAATCATTTTCATTTTGAATTAAATCATATACCATTATGATTACATCAAAACGCTAGTTCCAAGAACGTAATGCTTGCTTCAATCCATAAATGGATCGAATTAACTTACAAACCTTGTTTGCTTGTTAAGGTACGAAAAAACCATCAGGATGTTGATAAACATCCTCCAAAAGGTTTCCGTTTAAGGAAAGCATTTTTGACGTTCAGCTGCCATATTTCATGAATGAAACATGCAGCATTAGCAAGCATTATCCAAATGGATTTAATCATGGCAACAAGTAAAAGGTTTCGTCGTAATCGACACAATGTTGATAACGATACATTTTCGCTACAAGCCTAGCTTTGTACGTTGGTATGTTGCCATCCATGTATGTCTTCCTTGAAGACTCATATAGTACCAATAGGCACAATGCCTTCCGGTACATCAACCAGTGTCCAAACTTGGTTGGTATACATGGAATCCATTTCGGACATCATGGCACTTTGCCATAATAGGGAGTCGATACCTTGTATCACTTCCTCATATGCAACCAGTTAGTGTTCCTCAATAAGATTGACATCTTTACGAGTTGAGATCAGAAACCCATACCTCCCAGGTTGTTTTCTGACTCTCTCTGACTTACGCGGTTCTTGTGTATTCGAAGATTATGGTATAATTTCATCCCTGATGAACTGTTTGTGTTCCGTTAAGGAATCGGTGCCTGGAACAGTATTACTCTGATTTTCATCTAGTTTTACTTTCCTCCCACTTACCACTGCATATAGGTATTCCTCTTAGGAAAACCGCATGGAGAGCAACAATTACATTGTTCTCTTGTGAGTTGTATAAGTACTATACTTTGGTTACCCTGGGATAACCCAAAAATTAGGCACTTATCCGATTTGGGTTCTAGATTGGTATCATCCAAACATAAGCCTAGCATTCCCAAATCTTCAGGAATCAGAAAACCCGGTTTCTTTCCTGTTCATATCTAATATGAAATCTGTTTAAGAGATTTTTCATGGAACCTTATTCAAAATAAGTATTGCACTGTTTAATGCGTATCCCTAGAAGAAAAATGGTAGCTCAGAGCGACTCATAATTAACCTTACTACGTCCAACAAAGTTCGGTTTCTGTGTTCGGACACACCGTAAAATTGAGGTGTTCCGTGACGAGTCCACTTTGAAAGAATACTATACTCTTTCAAGTAATTGAGAAACTTATTGCTTAAGTATTTTCATCATGGTCCAATCGTGGTGTTTTAATACTCTTGCCGGTCTATTTTTATACTTCGTGTCAAAACTCTTTGAATTTATCAAAAGTTTTTGATTCGTGTTTCAAAAGAAACACATAACCATAACGTGATGCCATATCCATAAAGGTTACGAAGTGTTCATATCCACCTCTAGCCTAACTAGACATGGGCCCACTTACGTCACTATGAACGAGGGCTAACAGATCGGTGGCACTTTTACTTTTACCAAGTAAAAGGTGTTTTAGGCACTTTGCCTAATAAACTAGATTTGTAGACTTCATTTGATTAGAATCAAATCCGTCCTAGTACCCACTTTTCGAAAGTGTGGATATACAAGTCTTGTTAGTGTGTCCAAGACAACAATGCCACAAATAAGTCTCATCTGATTAATTCATTTTGAGCTATTTGTTTTTCATGTTATATGTTTGAGATTCATTTATATTCAAAATATAAATACTGTTATTCACATCTAATGTTTATTTCAATATCATCTTTATAAAATAAAACACTTAGTGTTCTAGAATATAAAGGTATACCCGCAACGGGTTAAACTTAGATATAGAGATAATGTTTCTAGTCAAACTAGGTACATTATAACAGTTTCCTAATTTAAATACATGGCCAAAGGGTAGTTCCTAAACTTAGGTTTCTACGGTTAAAACAGCGACTCTCGTCCCGTTTTCGACTCGCAGGTAAATCTCAACTGAAGTCAGTCTCCTGCTAATCAGCAGATTCTGAACATCAGTACATATTTATGTACCACATCTAGTATCAAAAATCCAATTTTGAAACTAGTAGTGAACATGTTTATGACAAACATACTTGAAGCCGGAGCCTTGCCCCGCCTTCACTTCCTTCATGTCTGCCTTGTCCATACGGCACTCACGCTTCAGTGACCCCGTTTGCCACATTTTAGGTAGACATCTTGGGATATGTCATTTGTCTTCCTAGAATACTGTGATGATTTTTCCTTTGCCATTTTATTCACACCTTAGAAGCCTTCGGCCAAACCTTGGCCTTCTGGGATGTCGAAGTAAGATGCGCCTTGCGCTTCTTGCCCTTTTGCAAACTTTGGCTTTGTCTCCTTGAGCATAGCCATTAACTCTCCAAGAGTTTTCTATTGTAATTAGTACTTCTAAGATCTAAGGATAGATCTATGAAGATCCTTCAATTTCAATATCATACTATAAGGATTTAATTCTTAGTTCTGACGAAGAAATTAAGGAGTCTTTGCGGCAAGCATAATAGATTGAGCACTAAAATTTTCATCACCATGAGTCTTCCAAAGCTCATGCTCTACTATTTGCTCAACTCCGGGCTCAGGCCCGAGATGTCACTCTATCAAATAGAATAACTTTTCAGTTCCCAGGACTATCCTGAGGTTCTATTCCCATTCTGAAAATTAAAGCCATTTAAAGACATTTTCACCCAGGATTATGTTTTAAACGCTAATATTTCAGTTATCTTGATTCCAATAGTCCAACTATCTAATCAACGATTTCAAGTACAATTGAATATAATGATTACTATAGTCTAACTATATAATCAACTATAATTTGATTGGTTAAATTCAAATATATTGATTACTATAATCCAATTAATTTAATCAACTATAAATTGAAGTAGTTTGAATACAGTCCAACTTTTTAATTAAAGCAACAATTAAATATTAGTCCAACTAATATATATTTAAATAATGACGAAAAAAATTAAATGAGCGTGTATTGGCAAGTATCTAAACGAAATTGCAAATTTAATACTTGCCTCCCACTATTTTTCGGCGAGCCTCTAACCCTCTATTAAGTACTCGGGAAACCTAGTTTCCTAGTGGGCTAGGATCCCGTTAAATAACACACAACCTTGACTTTGGCCAACAAGCTGTATGATATTTAACTAGGTAGATCTCTAAGATCAATTGGATCTCATCCAATTCCTAGATCCAGTAGGTGGACATCCAAGTTCGAAATATATATCTAATATATGCCAATATATCCAATATATTCCCTAACCTTTTTCCTCTGAATCAACTAAGCCTTGGCTTTGGCACAACAAGCTTATTGATTCCAGTTAAGCGGGACCCATTGACTTTAGAAAGCTTTGTAATCGATGTCGATGGACAAGAAGTGATCTTGACTTTGGCCAACAAATCACAACTCGGACAAGACATGCGATATGGAACAAAGCCTTCATAATTCAAACACATTCGTGATGGACAAAGGTCTTGACTTTGGCCAACAAACCAGTGCCAATCTTGGATCTTGAGAGAGAATCACTCAATGGAAGGAAAGCGCTTAATATTTATTGAGGGTTTTTCACGTAATTGGCAACCAATTAATTATCTTTGATTAAGTCTCATCATACACCCTTAAGCATGCATTCTAAAAGCATAATAAGGCGCGGTAAATAAATTAATAATGATATGCGGATGGATATTTAAAACATTTTGTTCCTAGAACAAATCTCTCCATTTCCTCTCTCCCGCTAGCACTATTCATACTTCTACCCAATTACATAACACTTCTAAAGAAACCTCATTTACATTGAGGGGAATAGGTGAGAAGAGAAATACAAAGAATCAAGAGGTAATAGGCTAGACATGCAGGTCCAATTTAATAAATTCTAAATTTATTACAACAATTTCCAAAATTGCCCTCACCTATCTAATATCCATCTGATATACATTATTCATACATCAAATCCATGTATTCACACAAAACATGTTATCAATCAATCTAATCCAATTAATTAATCTTTGATTAATGACCATCCAATGTTCAAACAACGATTTGATTTGCGCGAGTCCAACTCGTTTAAGAATAAGTACTCAAAGTACGAATTCTTGAATTATATCGAACTACAATTTTAAATCCAATTTAATTTGTATTCAATACTAATTCTATATTTAATTCCAAATTAAATAATTACAGTTTTTAATGTGCTTTTACGACTTAGATTCTAAATCTAATATTAATGGGTCTCAAAACCCAATTAACATCCAATGTCAATTTAATTAAAATCCAATGGGCTTTTAATTAATTCATAAGGCATGTACTTTGGCAACCAAAGCCCAATACGGAATCACCCTTTGGCACAAAATTAATTTTGGCCCATTAGGCCCAATTAAATTTTTAAAGGCCCAATTATCATATTTGGACTTTATGGAAATGGTTTTAGGCCCAATTGGATCCAACCAATTAACCTAAACCAAACTTGGCCCAACCAAGCCCATTAAGCCCAAATAAAGCTTTATTAACCCAATTCCAAATTAAGCCTAATTAATTAAATTATAATATTCCTAATATCACAATTTAATTAACTAAAGTGTATTAGCCATAATTAATTAGTTAAATCAATATTTCAAAACACAAATTACACTAATTTATCATGCTTTAATTAATCAACTTATGTCCAACACAAATTGAAGCAAAATCAATTCCAACATGCTTCCTATAGCTCACGGCAATAAGGGAATTTTTATATCAATTTTGAATTCAATCTAATTAAATCACAAACTAATATATCCCATGCATTTTAAACACATCCAATTGTCTAAAATTCAAAAATCACCAAGATCTATAAATGGGTTCACATTCGGCCAAGCCTCAAAATTTAGGGAAAATTAATCCAATTAATTTTTCATCAAATTGATCATTCACAACTCAAAGTTAACATATTATAAGCATGCTCAAACAAATAATTTGAATAAAACATGCTCAAATCAAAAATACCCAAATCAAAGTTTAAGAACCCTAAATTCAATTTCATGCTCAATTATGGCTCTGATACCATTGTTGGGTTTTCTAGGTCAAACCAAGATCAATTAAGCAAATGAAATGTGTGAATACGCAAAGTAAAGTAGCGGAAATACTCACTTTGATCGGCTTGGATGTTGGAGGAGAGTTCAAAACTTTTCCTCCATAGTTGTTGCTCCAAGCTTTCTTTGATGTATGTTGAGCTTCCAAGCTTTGTGAATGAGATTCCAAACTCATGGATAGGTCTCCCTATCACCTCATTTAACTCCTTTGAGTGCTAGCTCACTTGGTTTTGAAACAAAACACAAGAAGATGGAGAAGAAGAAACTCGGCAGTGAGGAGAGAAGAGAAATGTGTTTGCTGTGAATAGTAACCACATACAACTTCCAAAGTTGACTTAATTTATATATAGAGTTTGTGTGTTGAAATTGGCTTGTGTGTAAAACAAGTAAAGCAAGCCTTACTTCTAATAAATCAAAGCCATAAAATATGCCCAACCACTTCCATCAAATGTCCAACAAGTTGATGTAAGTGAAGTGGGTTCCACCACTTTTAAATTCCAAATTTAAGTCGGCTAATCCAACACGCAACTTCGCTCGGGCCCGGGTTCGTTTAATTCAGAATTAATGAATTTTCCGTTACGACTTAATTAAATCCAATTTAATTAAATAATGATGCCTAGCAAAATTATTACGGAAGTCGCTCGCGAATTAACTCTAAATTAATTCATTTGCTTGAATTAAAATCCAATTTTAATTCCGCATTAAAATCTAATTTCAATTAATATATCTGATATATTATTTTA
The DNA here is from genome assembly GCA_019454045.1 of Zanthoxylum bungeanum. NCBI lineage: Eukaryota > Viridiplantae > Streptophyta > Magnoliopsida > Sapindales > Rutaceae > Zanthoxylum > Zanthoxylum bungeanum. Next base: position 78,696 of record SKCR01023453.1, on the reverse strand, counting down.
GCCCAAATAAATAAATTGAATAGTAAAATCCAATTTAACTATTAAATTTACTTTACCGATTAATTCCAAATTAATCGCGTTCTCTCTTCTCGATGAATTTAATCCCAGATAAATTCTCGATGCAATTAATCCTAGATTAATTTCTCTATATGATAATTAATTCCCAGATTAATTATTGCCGTAATTAATCCCAAATTAATTTTCTCTCTCTCATAATTAATCCCAGATTAATTCTGTTCGAGTCAAATATCATCGGTGAATCTTTGGGAGGCGACCCAAGAGATCCTTGGATATATTGGCAGTAAATCTGGTCATCGGAGTATCCAAATACGTGCGTACCTAGTACCACGTTCTTACCGATTTACAAGACATGGTTGGCTTCTAGCAAAGCACCGTGTCTACCCAATTCTCCAGAAATATTCTTTTAAGGAATATGTAATCTATGTCAGGCGTAGTATATGTGGTATTGCGTATTACGATCCAGTATCGGATGTCACATGCAAGGCCTGGGGCTGGAATTGTGTCTGCCCCGTATGAAGCACATATCGGATCTCTGGTAACTAGTCTCTATAATCGGATAAACATGACCTAGTCATATTATCCCGATGACTGCAGTACATAAGAGTACTAGTTCTGTATCCTACGTGATCATCATCTCCATATGACTGGAGTGATACTTCCATCTTGACATCACACCCAATACACTACGATTCTCAATATACCCAGAAGAGGTGTACTCAGAACATTTTAAAGCCCTGGATGACCAAAACCAAAGTATATTGATTGTCGCAAGTATTAGCGATGCAAGTCTCAGGTTAAGACCAAATACACCTACCCTGATTCGGACTCCCATAGACACATAGTCATACTACCAATGGAATTCCGAGGGGTCTATCCAGAGCGAAGCTGTATCCGTACCATCAGTAAACACAACCTCCAATTACACTTGCATGAGTATTCAATACCCAAATATATGAGAACTATGCCGTTATGCTCCCATAACACACACAAGTGCAATACTAGTCTAATCCGCATTATCGATGTCCAATCTCGATAATACTACGACTAGGAATATTTTAATGATTAAACCTTAGTGGATTAATACAGTCTCATATCTTATTAATCCGGAACTAATCATATGGACTTTTATCATTTATATATCTTGGTAATCTAATTACAAATGATAAAAGAGTAATTTCCTTTGTCACATAGTTAATTTATACAACAACACCATGTTTTGTACAACTAGTGATGTTATGGGTCATAATTTTCCAACAGCTATAAGTCGTACTTTTAGCGTCGATATGTGAATTCGACGAAAAAAGTTGAATATTTGGCGTTGAATATGATTTTCGTCGCTAAAATCTTGATATTTGGCGTCGAATATTAATTACGACGCTAAAAGTGATTATTTGCGCCGAAAGTGGTTTTGACGCTAAATTATTGGACGCTAAAGGTCATAATTTTTGTAATGAAAATTTAGAGAACCAAGTGCACATTCACACACTAATCCATACCCTTAGCTCTCTAATTCTCAACCTCAACCTTTAAATTCCATAAACCCTAACTTAATTTCAATACCTACGATTTCCAAAATTTGGGCATTCTTATAATAATCACTTTCTTAAATCAGTAATCATAAAAAATACATTCAAACATATGCCAACAACATCAATCATCCATCCTTTTTATCAAAACTCAAAATCTATGATTTGGGCCTAGATTTTCTTACCTTAAATCAATGAGTTTTCATCACCAATAGAGTTCCTAAGGCTTGCTTCTTTCCTTAAAAGCTTTTTTGGTGTTGATTAGCACTTGTTTTACTTGAAATTTGCTAAGAAAAATGAAAAAAAATTACTTGTACTTCTAAAGGTAGGTTCGACCAATGGAGCTTATTTTTGGAGAAGATGAACTTTCTTTATTTAACATATTGTTAAACTTTTCTAAAAATATAAGGGCTTGGCCGAAATTACTTAATAGTTGTAACGACCCCAGTTGTTTAGTTCACTTTAAGGCGTTTGAATTTCCTTTTCTCTTACGGGATGGTAAATAATTATGGTACCAACTAGGAATAATAAATACTTATTTTAACCAAACTTAATTTTATTGTATTTGTTATCTTAAATTGGGTCTAATATTAGATGAGAAGAAAAAGAGATTAGGCCCAACAATTAGCCAAGTAAAAGAAAGAAATCCCAAGCTCATTACCTAGAAATTTCTACACACTCACACATATTCTAGATACACACACACACGCACAGCTCACACAGTTTACAAAAAAAAAAAACACAGTCACTAGGGGTGGGCATCGGATCGAATCGAATCGGATCGGATCCGATTCTTTTATCCGATCGGACATTGACAGATGGATTCGACGGATTTCAGATCTGATCGGATAAAAACCGATCCGATCCGATCCGATCGATTTTTTTTATTTTTTTTTATAAGCAAAACGACGTCATTTTGCAGTGTCAGAAACGACGTTGTTTTGCATAAGTTAGGGTTCATTTGGTTCGTCTCACGGAGTCATGGTCTCAGACTATCACTTCTTCTTCTTCCTCGAATCAGCCACAGCCCACACCACAGACAGCCACTTCAGTTCAATCTTCACTTATTCTTCATCAAAAATCAGTCTTCTTCATCATCCACGCAGGTTTCATCAAGGTAATTAACTTTTTTCTCTACTTCATTCATTGGTTTTAGTTTCTCTGGGTTTTTGGTTTTGGGTGTTTGATTTTTTTCGTTTTCATCAATCATCATCGACATCACCATCTTAAGAAAAAATTGACAAAATTTTTGTTAATATATGCTGGAAACCCAATGAACGCCAACTGCTCGATGAAATTTTTGTTTTACCAATGATGCAGTGCATGTTTCAATATTTCAATTGAGTTGTAACCATATATTGTAAGTTAGGGTTTGTTTGTAAGTAGTATATCTCATTAGAATTTTATAATTTATAATGTGGGGGAAGTTGGGAACAAGAGTTGCATGTATAGTTTACTCCTAAAGTTAAATGTTAGATTCAAGTAAATGCTAATCTGCCTTCTCGACTCGATTGAAAGATTAAGAAAGCTAGAAAACCTATTCCATGACAGCAGAGTTGGGGGAAAATTTACAAAGAGACAACCAAAAAGAAAAGAAATGGGTAGTAGTTACTGAAAGTCCCACAAAAAGATACTTGAAATGTTGTGTAGTGTAATGTGTTCTCTCTCATTCATATTCATAATTCATATATCAATACCATCATCAATCTTCATTAACTGTGCATTGATTGATCATTCTCTTTTCTAAAACTTTAATGTTCAAAACTTTAATGTTCACTTTTCTATTTTCATTGTAGATGAGTGAATTTGAAAGCTCACCCAACAGTAGTGGGTCGAAATCAGATTCATTTGATTTACAATTAACAGAAAGAATGAAACAAAAGAGAAAATTTCCATCAACCTCCGAGAGAGAGAGACCGCCATTGTAAAAAAAACATGATTCATCGCCATCGATCACATCAGAAGCAACTAAAATAAGAAATAGAAGATCTGAAGTGTGGAAAGTTTTTCGCATGTGTGAAGATAACCCGAATAGGGCTGTATGTACATATTGTCAGAAGACTTATGCTTGTAGTGTGAAGGATCGGTCAACAACCAACTTGAAGAGGCATATGGAGACCTGCAAATCATATTTGGCTTATTGTGAAGCACAAGGTGTTTTGGTTGGGGTTGGTGAAGAGGGAGGCACAAATGGAAATCTCTCCATGAGAGATGGTCATTTCAATCAAGCAGCGTCTCGGAAAGCAGCTGTGAAGATGATCATTGTTGACGAGTTACCATTTAGCTCTATAGAGAAAGAGGGTTTTCGACATTTCTGTAGTGTTTTCGTCCCCCGTTTTGATGTCCCATCTCGTAGGACTATAACTAGAGATATCCTACAGTTGTTTGCTGATGAAAAAGTGATGTTGAAAATTATTTTCTCTGCGGGTTATCAGAGAGTTAGTTTGACCACCGACATATGGATGTCAATTCAAAATATTAATTACATGGTTATCACTGGACATTTTATAGACAATGATTGGCAGTTGCATCGGCGAATCCTTAGCTTTTGTCCAATTAATTTTCACAAATGAGACACTATCGGGAGGTTAATAGAGTCTTGTTTACAGTACTGGGGTATTGAGAGAATTTTTACTATAACTGTGGATAACGCCAGTGCCAATGCAGTAGCCATCCAACAGTTGGTTAGGAAGATGAGGACGTAGAGGGGAGATGCATTGGTGCTTAATGGAGAGTATATGCATATGCGGTGTTGTGCTCACATATTAAACTTAGTTGTGTCTGATGGTTTGAAACAATTGGATGACAGCATTGTAGCAATTCGAAATGCTGTTAAGTATGTGAGATCTTCTCCATCAAGATTGGAAGAATTTAAATCAGCGGTAGCACGTGAGAGGATTGAGAGCAAGGGCAGTGTCATCTTAGATGTTCCTACTAGGTGGAATTCCAAAAGGCATTTGATGTTGAATGTTGCATTAGACTTCCAAAAGGCATTAGATCGAATGATTGATGATGATGGTCACTATGCTCCATATTTTAGAGATGATGAAAATGAGAGCAAAAGGATTGGGCCTCCTACAGATATTGATTGGGAGAAAGCTCAATATTTTGCTGATTTTTTGGAGATTTTTTATGATGCAACGAATATGTTCAGTGCCTCATCCACCGTCACATCTTGTTTCACCTACAATGAGATTTGTAAGATTCATACTAGCTTGAAAAACCTGGCGCGTAATGAACATCCTCTTTTGCAAGAAATGGCCATATCTATGAAGATGAAGTTTGATAAATATTGGGAGACCACTGCCAAAATCAATAAATTATTGATTGTGAGTACAATTATTGATCCACGACGTAAGATGACATTTTCCTCTATTTGCTTTGGAATACTTTTTGATAATGATGATATTAAGATAGAGAAAATGAGAAAGTCTACTAGAGATTTACTGAAAAGATTATACGATACGTATAATGATTGGTATGGCACAAATGGGTTATTTATTGACGGTGATGGATCAAGGGCTGAGGGTGTAACTGGTGTTGGTGTAGATGGGTCTAGTGCTGGTATAACACAATCTCAACCGTTTGTTAGACCGCGAGCACATGATAGAGTGCGTAAGCGCAATACAAACGTGCAACCTGATGATCCATTTGAAATTTTTCAGACTAGTCATGCCATTCATCAAGAGGATAGTACTGAGGTTGAAATGTATTTGATGGAACCCTATGAGACTAGTTGTGACCCTAACTTTAGTGTTCTGATATGGTGGAAAATAAATACTGGTAAGTATCCAATTTTGGGTAGGATTGCTCGTGACATTTTTACGATGCCGGTATCAACAGTGGCATCTGAATCGGCATTTAGTACGGGCGGTCGTGTTCTTGATAGTTTTCGTAGCTCATTAACTCCCGTTATGGTCGAGGCTCTAATATGTACTCAAAATTGGATACGGAATACGCTTACAATTGACAAAACCAATGAAGTGGAAGCCATGCTATTGGAGGCATAGTATTACGAAAAGCTTGAGGAAGGTAAAAAAATTTATTAATTAGTTTTTTAATTAAAATGCAAAATTACTAACTTAGAATAAGTTTTTAATTTTTATTTTTGTATTTTATTTGAAGAATATCACAAGTTACAATCTGAATCACAATCACTGGATCATATTGTTGGCAGCAGAGTTTGAGTCCAATTATCCTGAAGCTGAAGGTACAATTTTGACAAAGTTCTGTTTTTCTTTGATTATTGTTTTGAATGGAATTTTGGTTGATTTTTTTTTATATCTAATATGTGTTATTTTCTGAATTTGGTGAACTTACTTTAAAACATCATATGCATCAAGCCCGCAAACATCTGAATGTTATCTTTTCAAGGTTTTAATCATATGCAAATGTCGTGTGGTCCTCTTCCAGATTGTCTTTGTTGGTGGTCCTTAAAATTTTCCTCTTTTGGAGGCCTGATGGTGGTGACTCACGAGAAAGATTTTGTGTTGAACATTTGTTAACTGTTGGATGTTGGTGTGCTAGAAGTGGAAGGGCAATGTGATTGTAGAATGTGGATAGTATTGAGGATTGATCAGCTTGTGTATGTGGTCATGTTGTGTGTACTGTTATTTTTTGAATTCTATTGCTTGTGTTTCCCATTCTCATTGCTGTCTGTGAGAAGCATTCAACTTGAACTCCAAGTCTGAAATTATTATAATATAGTTCTAAAGCTGATGATTTGAAGTTTTGGTTTCCTGTTTTTCGAGCTGCAAGTTAACCATAGTGGATAACTTTTCATGTTTAATTACCCTTTTTCCTTTTACCTCTTGATTAGAGAGATTAGGTTATCAGCAACCAATAACCAAGTATGTAAAAGGAAGTTGCATCAGAACTCTTCCACTTCATGCTGCCGAAATCAGTGGGAAGAATAGATTACATGTGCTTTGACTTCAATTGATGCATGAATTTAGCTGTTTGATGTGGCATTTTGTTTCTGATTGATGCAGCTGACTGATATTGGTTATGTAGGAAATAGGCAGTGGCAGTGCGTACGTTGAAATGATTTTGTAATGAGAAATTAAGAATTAATGAATGATGTGTAATGATTTTGTAATGAGATGAATGAATGATGAATTTGATGAATGATAATGAATGATTGTAATGGAAAAAATGATGAGATAATATGAAAAGAAATGAATGTGAGAAAAACTGATGACATATACTGATGAATGATGAGAAAAGTAAAGGCATGAAGCATGAAGGAGGATGAGGAGCAGAAGCAGAAGACAAAGCTAGAAGCTGAAAATAGAATCTGTTATTCTGTTTAGCTGCAAATGCATTCTGCTCCTAAATGTACCGAATTCGGATCGGATCGGATAGATCCGAATTGAATTATTTCGGATCGAATCAATCCGATCCGAAACCATTCGAATCAGATTGAACCAATCCGATTCGATTCGGATGATTTCAAATCGGATTGATTCGATCCGAAATAATTCAATTAGGATCGAACCAATCCGATCCGAATTGGGATGATTTCGGATCGAACCAATCCGATCCGAAAACATTCGAATCGGATCGAACCAATCTGATCCGATCTGATAATTATCGGATCAGATCGGATCAGTTTTGTGAATATAAAACAATCCGATCGGACCAAACTTCTCAGCGCTTATCGGATCGGATCGGATTCAGATTCGATCCGATCCGATCCGAATCCGATAATGCCCAGGCCTAACAGTCACGATAAGAAGTAAAACAAGGAGAGAGCAGAAAGAGGAGGAATCGAATAGAGAGATAGCAGAGATGGAGAGGGACCGAGGGAAGGCACATAAGAAAACAGATGAGAGACAGAATAGAGAGATGAGCAGAGGCAGAAAGCAGTGAGCAGAGACAGGAAGCGAGGGAGAGAGTCGAAGGAAGAAGAAGAAGAATGAGACAACCAAAAACCATGGAGTTTAATTCAGTTCAACAGCTTCAGTGTTTATAGATGCATGAGGAAATCCAAGTAAGTACACTATGTGATGATTTTCTTGAGTTTTGATTGAATTTGATAAATTGGGGGTTCTTGGATTAATTTCAAAATTGAATTACGAATAGTAAAGAAGAGTATATTAGAGTGATTTAAAACTGATTTTAACCTTGGAATTGAAGGAAATTAACCGGATTAAAGTAATTGGAGATTTGGGGAAGAAAAAAAAAAGGACATGAACCCTGGGATTAGATTTTTTTTATCTGCAATGTAGTGATGAGATGGATATGTATTATGTGCGTTCTTGGTAATCAAGAAATAAAATAAATGACGTTCTGATTTTATGTGTGTGTGTCTATATATATATACGGCTGTGGTGTAGAGAGAAATAGAAGTAGTAGTGGTGGAGAGGATGGAAGTAGTGGATAAGACAGAAACAGTAGGGGCAGTGGAACTAGTGGCTGTAGTAGTAAAATGATTTGTGAAGATGTTATATGATGGTCAATGAGAATGAAATTAATGAGAATATATGATTGTTAGATGTATCAGTTTGGGGAGTATGAAAATGGAATCATTGAGTTAGTGTGCAGAGACCTAAGTTTCAGAAACTGATATATATTTAGTTTATGAATATGTGTTTGCTAGTTATGAGGATGAAGTCAATGTGTTGAAATGAACTTTGGGAGGATATAAGTTTGCATATGTAGAATTAGAGGTGTAAATGTGACCATGAATGAGTGTGAATGAATGAATAATTAGTTTATGTTTTGTGGTATGATCTGTTGGGTTTCAATCAAGTCCCAAGGATCATTTATAAGCATAAAAACGAGTTGAATACAACCAAATGAGGTGCGGAAAAACTCACATGGATCGGTAGAGATGCAACGAAGATGAAGTGCGAAAAATGCACTGCCCTCCTCCATCTTGCTCGGCAGTGAGATGCAGTGTACTGCTCGGCGTGGGGCTGCTTCCTCCTCCAAAATCGGCCATGGGTGACACCATTGAAGCTCCAAGCTTCAAGCTTCCAAGCTCACGAAATCGGTTCCCTAACACCTTTGTATTCCTCCATGAGTGTGCTAGCACATAGATCTTGCAACAAGATCTTTGCTTCTCCATTTTGCTCGGTGAAAACCAGAAAAACAGAGAGAAAAACGGTCCAAGACCGAGAGAGAAGAAGAGCAAATTTTTGGCTCCAAAACGCAAAAAACGTGAAGGAGAGAGAGAGATTAATGAAAAAGAAAAAATTGTAATTGGTTTTATATTTTCCCAAAAAATAATAAACCATTTACCCTTTTTCAATTTCAAAAAAGCAAACATTAAATGCTTGTCAATCACCACAAATCAATCAAACGTCACATCACTCAAAGTGACATGTGATTTGATGCTTGATGTGACTTGCGATTTGACGCTTGATTTGACTTGCGTGCCGCACTCGAATTCGAAATGCGAATGCGCTCGCAAACAATCCCGGGCTCGGGTTCGCTAATTCCAAATTAACGAATTTTCCGTTGCTTCGTAATTAAATGATTACGCCTAGCGAAATCACTATTCACGTCGCTAACGAATTAATTCTAAATTAATTCGTTCGCCCGAATTAAAATCTAATTTTAATTCCGCGTCGAAATCCAATTTCGTATAATATATCAAATATATTAATATACCGATTAATTCCAAATTAATCGTTTTCTCTCTTTAATTGATATTTTATCCCAGATAAAATATCTCCATAATTAATCCCAGATTAATTTTCTCTCTCATTAAATTAATCCCAGATTAATTAAAGTGCGAGTCATACGTCATCGGTGAATCTTTGGGAAGCGACCCATGAGATCCCCGGATATGTTGGCAGTAAATCGGGTCGTCGAACTATCCGAACACGTAAGTACCTCGTACCACGTTTACACCGATTTACAAGACAAGGTTGGCCTCTAGCAAAGCGCCATGCCTACCCAATTCTCCGGAAACATGCTTACAGGAATAAGCGATCTATATCAGGCGTAGTATACGTGGTATTGCGTATTTCGATCCAGTATCGGATGATCACGTGCTAGGCCTGGGGCTGGAATCGTGTCTGCCCCGTACGAAGCACATGTCGGATTTATGGTAACTAGTCTCTATATCGGATAACTATGACCTAGTCATATTATCCCGATGACTGCAGTACTTAAGAGAACCAGTACCGTATCCTACGTGACCATCAACTCCATATGACTGGAGTGACACTTCCGTCTTAACATCACACCCAACACACTACGATTCTCAATATACCCAGTATTGGCGTACACAGAACCTGTTAAAGCCCTGGACGACCTCAACCAAAGTATATTGATTGTCGCAAGTATTAGCGGTGCAAGTCTCAAGTTAAGACCAAATACACCTACCCTGATTTCGGACTTCCATAGACACGTAGTCATACTACCAATGGAATTCCGAAGGGGTCTATCCAGAGCGAAGCTGTTTCCCGTACCATCGGTGAAACACAACCTCCTATTACACTTGAATGAGTATCCTATACCCAATATACGAGAACTATGATGTTGTGCCCTCACACACGCACAAGTGTAATACTAGTCTTTTACGTATTAATCGATGTCCAATCTCGATAATACTCTGACTAGGGATATTTAATGATTTATCCTTCGTGGACTGATACTGTCTCATATCATTCTCAGTCCAGGAACAAATCATAGGGACCTCCTATCATTTATACATCTAGGTGATCTAATCACAAATGATAAGAGTGTAATCTCTTTGTCACATAGTTAATTTGTACAACAACACTATGATCTGTACAAATAGTGACGCTATGGGTCATAATTGTCCAACAATCTCCCACTTGGCCTATAGCCAGTCACTCGAGTGTCTAACACCCGAACTATGTACGGTTCGCTCAAATTGCTGAGAAAAGGTTTTCATCAGCGGATTTTCATGATTATCATCTGATGCGATTTATTCGATCATCACATCGCCACGATGTATGATCCGAACGAATCAGATGAATATCGAAGTATTTATCTGGATCGTTGATGAGACCAATAATTCTTTAGCATGTGCTAAAGCCTAGCTCAGCTGCTAATAGAACTATATGTAATCTAATTAGATATTATCGACCCGAGAAGGCTTCTATTGCTGCCTCAGCTGCAGCAATAATCCGAATTTGTTGTTTATTCAGAACAGTATCTTGCTTGGAAGATTTCCAGCTCACTGTACCGTTATTGTAACTGTATAGTACCGTTTACGACTTTCAGTCGTCTTTATCGGTTAAGAAAATTGCTATAGTGATCCCAGTCACTTCAAGTTCTTTTTCCCCTCAGTTTTAAGACAACATCTTTAGATCTCTAAGATACTAAGTATGTTCTTAATACAAATCCAGTGACTATCACTTGGATTGACCCGTTTGTGAATCATATGCTCAAAGCGTATGAGATACCAGGTCGCGTACATTTTTCAATGTACGATTTCTCGGAGAGTTTTCGAAAGCCAAGCTTTCGCCGATTATTTCATGGGAATAGCATTTCCAAGAAATGACATATTATCATTATTATTTAGGACATTCACTGTCAGTGCGCTCCCACTAACCCTCTTATATACACAAGAATCTTTTCGTTTTGAATTAAATCAAAAACTATTATGATTACATCAAAACGATAATTTCAGAACCAATGCTTGCTTCAATCCAAACATGGATCGAATAACCTGCAAACCTTGTTTGCTAGTTTTGGTACGACAAAACCGTCAGGATGTTTTAAACATCCTCCAAAAGGTTTCCTTTTCAGGAAAGCGATTTTCCGTCCAGCTGTCATATTTCATAAATGAAACATGCAGCTTTAGCAAGCATTATCCAAATGGATTTACCGTGGCAACAGATAAAAGGTTGAATCGTAATCAACACAATGTTGATAACGATACCTTTCCGTTAAAAGCCTAGTTTTACACGTTGGTACGTTGCCATCCATGTACGTCTTCCTTGAAGACTTATACAGTACCAGTAGGCACAATGCCTTGCGGCACATCAACTAGTATTCAAACTAAGTTGATATACATGGAATCCATTTCGGATTCATGACACTTTGTCATAATAGGGAGTCGATACCTTGTATCACTTCCTCGGTTCTTGTGTATTCGAAGATTAATGGTAATAGTTTCATCATTGATGAACTATTTATGTGTTCCATTAGGATTCAGTGCCTTGAATAGTATCACTCTGATTTTCATCGAGTTTTACTATCCTCCCACTTACCACTGCATATCGGTATTCCTCTTAGGAATGCCGCATGGTGAGCAATAATCTAATTGTTCTCTTGAGTTGTATAAGTACTATACTTATGGTATCCCTAGGATAACCTACAATTGGCATTTATCCAACTTCGGTTTTAGTTTGGTATCATCCAAACATACGCCCAGCATACCCAAATTTTCAAGAATGTGAAACCAGTTTCTTTCCCGTTCATATCTAATATGATATCTGTCAAACAGATATTAATGGAACCTTATTCTAAATAAGTTACTGCACTGTTGATGCTTATCCGTTGAAGGAAATGGTAGCTCAGAGCGACTTATGATTAACCTTATCATGTCTAACAAGATTCGGTTACTCAATTCGGATACATTGTCAAATTGACGTGTTCCGGGAGGAGTCCTCTTTTGAAAGAATACTTTACTCTTTCAAGTATTTAAGAAAATTATTGCTTAAGTATTTTCCATTACGGTCTTACCGTGACGGTATAACACTTCAGCCGATCTGTTTGTCTATTTCGTGTCGAAACTTTAAAAGTTTCTGATTTGTGTTCTTCAAAAGAAACACATAACCATTATGCGATGCCACATCCGTATAAGTCACGAAATATTCATATTCATATCTAGCCTAGCTAGACATGGGCCCTCTAACTTCACTATGAATTAGGGCTAACAGATCGGTGGCATTTACATTTTTACCAAGTAAATAGTGTTTTAGGCACTTTGCCCAATAAACTAGATTCGTAGACTTTATTTGATTAGTATCAAATCAGTCCTGGTACCCGCTCTTCAAAAGTGCAGATATACGATTCTTGTTTAATGTGTCCCAGACAACATTGCCACTTTTAAGTTTCAACCTGATCAAATCAGTTTGAGCTATTTGTTTATCATGTTATACGTGTGAGATTTATTTATATTCTAAATATAAATTCTGTTGTTCACATCTAATGTGTATATCTTAATGTCATCTTTATATAATAAAACACTTTAGTGTTCTAAAATATAAGGTTCAATCCGCAACGGATTAAACACTGATATAAAGATAATGTTCATAGTCAAACTAGTTACATTATAACAGTATCCTAATTTAAATACACACCCAAAGGGTAGTTCCTAAACTTAGGTTTCTACGGTTAAAACAGCGACTTTCGTCCCGTTTCCAATTCGTAGATAAATCTCTATTGAAGTCAGTATCCTGTTCAAAACAGATTCTGAACATCAATATATATATTTATATAACACACTAAGTATTAAAATCCAATTTTAATTACTAGTAATGAATATATTTATGACAATCATATTTGAAGTGAGAGCCTTGCTCGTCTTCAATTCCTTATTAGGATATGTCCTATATCTTCCCAGAAGACTATAATGATTTTGCCTTTGCCCATTTCAATACTCCAGAAGCCTTTGGCCAAGCCATGTGTTTCTAGAATATCGAAGTAAGGTGCGCCTTGCGCTACTTGCGAAATTGCAAACTTTGACTTTGTCTCATTGAGAATAGTCATTAATTCTCCAAGAATTATTATTGCAATTTATATACTTCTAAAATCTAAGTATAGATTTATGAAGATCCTTCAATTTCAATATCATACTTTAAGAATCTAATTCTTAGTTCTGATAAAGAAATTAAGGAGTCTTTACGACAAGTATAATGGATTAAGCACTAAAGTTATCATTACATGAATATTCCAAATATCATGTTCCACTTATTTGCTTAACTCCAGACTTAGGCTTAATATGTTATTTTATCAAATAAAGTAACTTATTATTTTTCCAGGACCATCCTGAAATATTATTCCAATTTGAAAATTAAATCATTTAAATACATTTTCCCTAGGATTATGTATTAAACGTCAATCTTTCAATTTTATCTTGATTCTAATAGTCCAACTATTTAATCAACGATTTGTGGTACTATGTATTATATTGATTACTATAGTCCAACTATACAATCAAATATAATTTAAATTAATTAACCTCAATTACATTGATTATTATAATCCAATTATAAAATCAACTGTAAATCGAATTAATAAATTCAAATATATTGATTACTATAATCCAATTATATAATCAATTATAATACAGTCCAACTGCTTATTTAAAAACACATTTAAATATTAGTCCAACTAACATTTAATTGATTTGACGAAATATCTGTGATTGAGCGCGTATGGCGAGTAATTGAACGAATATTGCGAATTCAATTCTTGCCTCCCATTATTTTTCGGCGAGCCTCTAACCCTCTGTCGAGTACTCGAGAAACCGTGTTTCCTAGTGGGCTAAGATCCCGTTAAATATCACACAATCTTGACTTTGGCCAACAAATTGTATGATAATTAACTAGGTAGATCTCTAAGATCGATTGGATCCAATCCAATTCCTAGATCCAGTAGGTGGACATCCAAGTCCGAAACATATATCCCATATATGCCTATATATCCAATATATACCCTAACATTTTTCCTCTGAATCAACTAAGCCTTGGCTTTGGCACAACAAACCTAGTGATCCCAGTCAAGCACGACCCATTGACCATGGAAAGCTTCGTAATCAATGTCGAGTGACAAGAAGTGGTCTTGACTTTGGCCAACAAACCACAACTTGGACAAAACACCAATATGGAACAAAGCCTTCGTGATTCAAACACATCTTTGACAGACAAAGGCCTTGACTTTGGCCAACAAACCAATGCCGTCTCGGATCTTGAGTGAGAATCACTCAATGGAAGGAAAGACGCTTAATATTGAGCGAGGGTTTTTCGCGTGCAAATTGGCAACCAATTTATGGATATTTTACATTGATCCTAGATCAAATCTCTCTCTTTCTCTCTCAAGCTAGCAATTGTATTACTTCTACCCGTTACACTACACTTCTAAAGAAACCTCATTTACATTGAGGGGAATAGGTGAGAAGAGAATACAAATAAAATAGGAGATAAGGCTGGACTCGCAGGTCCAATTAATAAATCAAATTTATTACAATTTCCAAAATTACCCCACCCGACTAATATCCATCTGATATACATTATTCATACATCACAACCATGTATTCAAACAAGCATGTTATCAATCAATCTAATCAAATTAATTAATCTGATAATTAGTGATTATCCAATGTTCAAACAAAGATTTGATTTTGTTCGAGTCAAACTCGTATTGCGAACACGTACTCAAAGTACGATTTCTCAAATTAAAATTAAATTACATAATTAAATCCAATTTAATACGCATTTAATTCTAATTCATTATTTAATTCCAAATTAAATATTACACTTTATTAAAATAAACCTTTACGACTTAAATTCTGAATTTAATCGTTACGGGTCTCAAAGCCCGATTAATATCCAATATTAATTTAATTAAAGTCCAATGGGCTTTTAATTAATTTCTTGAGGCGTGGACTTTTGGTTAACTCGGGTCAAACCGAATAACCAAAATCCAATCCGGGAGTTACCCCATAAGCCCATAAATTAATTTTGGCTCATTAGGCCCAATTAAACTTTAAAGGTTCATTAGTCGCATTTGGGCCTTTTGGATGCGGTTTTGGGCCTAATTGGATCCAACCAATTTTGCCTAAACCCAACTTTGTATAACAAAGCCCAACAAGCCCAATAACAACTTTAAAGCCCAAATCCAATTTTAAGCCCAATAATTAAATTATAAAAATCCAATTTTACAATTCAATTAATCTAAAGTGCATAACATTATTAATTACCCAAATCAAAGTTTCCAAAACATCAAATTTGTCCAATTAATCATGCTTATCATCAATTAATCATGTCCAACATAATTTGATCAAAATCAAACCCATTTCATGCTTCAAGTGTCTCGGCCAAAGAGGGAAATTATGCCCAAATCAAATTCAATCCAATTGAACCAATTAAACATAAATTCAACATCCCCAAATGATTTCCAAGTCATCCAATGAACAAAAAATCAAAAATCCAAGACATTAGGGAGCTTGCCAAATTCGGCCACAATAAGCAAATTGGGGAAAATCAATCCAATTAATTTTTCATCAATCAAATGATTACATATAACTCTAAGTTATCCTTATACAAGCATACTTAAACAAACAATTTGTCAAAATCATACTTAAATCAAAAAGCCCCAAATTTTGGTCAAGAACCCTAAAATTCGTTTTATGCACAAATGGCTCAAGATACCATTGTTGGGTTTCAATCAAGTCCCAATGATCATTTATAAGCATAAAAACGAGTTGAATACAACCAAATGAGGTGCGGAAAAACTCACATGGATCGGTAGAGATGCAACGAAGATGAAGTGCGAAAAATGCACTGCCCTCCTCCATCTTGCTAGGCAGTGAGCTGCGCGTGTACTGCTCGGCGTGGGGCTGCTTCCTCCTC
Source organism: Zanthoxylum bungeanum (assembly GCA_019454045.1). NCBI lineage: Eukaryota > Viridiplantae > Streptophyta > Magnoliopsida > Sapindales > Rutaceae > Zanthoxylum > Zanthoxylum bungeanum. The sequence continues at coordinate 62,585 of SKCR01023453.1, read as the reverse complement.
CAAAATCGGCCATGGGTGACACCATTGAAGCTCCAAGCTTCAAGCTTCCAAGCTCACGAAATCGGTTCCCTAACACCTTTGTATTCCTCCATGAGTGTGCTAGCACATAGATCTTGCAACAAGATCTTTGCTTCTCCATTTTGCTCGGTGAAAACCAGAAAAACAGAGAGAAAAACGGTCCAAGACCGAGAGAGAAGAAGAGCAAATTTTGGCTCCATTTTTGGCTCCAAAACGCAAAAAACGTGAAGGAGAGAGAGAGATTAATGAAAAAGAAAAAATTGTAATTGGTTTTATATTTTCCCAAAAAATAATAAACCATTTACCCTTTTTCAATTTCAAAAAAGCAAACATTAAATGCTTGTCAATCACCACAAATCAACTCACTCAATCAATCACTCAAATGTCACATCACTCAAAGTGACATGTGATTTGATGCTTGATGTGACTTGCGATTTGATGCTTGATTTGACTTGCGTGCCGCACTCGAATTCGAAATGCGAATGCGCTCGCAAACAATCTCGGGCTCGGGTTCGCTAATTCCAAATTAACGAATTTTCCGTTGCGTCGTAATTAAATGATTACGCCTAGCGAAATCACTATTCACGTCGCTAACGAATTAATTCTAAATTAATTCGTTCGCCCGAATTAAAATCTAATTTTAATTCCGCGTCGAAATCCAATTTCGTATAATATATCAAATATATTAATATACCGATTAATTCCAAATTAATTTTTTTCTCTCTTTAATTGATATTTTATCCCAGATAAAATATCTCCGTAATTAATCCCAGATTAATTTTCTCTCTCATTAAATTAATCTCAGATTAATTAAAGTGCGAGTCATACGTCATCGGTGAATCTTTGGGAAGCGACCCATGAGATCCCCGGATATGTTGGCAGTAAATCGGGTCGTCGAACTATCCGAACACGTAAGTACCTCGTACCACGTTTACACCGATTTACAAGACAAGGTTGGCCTCTAGCAAAGCGCCATGCCTACCCAATTCTCCGGAAATATGCTTATAGGAATAAGCGATCTATATCAGGCGTAGTATACGTGGTATTGCGTATTTCGATCCAGTATCGGATGATCACGTGCTAGGCCTGGGGCTGGAATCGTGTCTGCCCCGTACGAAGCACATGTCGGATCTATGGTAACTAGTCTCTATATCGGATAACTATGACCTAGTCATATTATCCCGATGACTGCAGTACTTAAGAGAACCAGTACCGTATCCTACGTGACCATCAACTCCATATGACTGGAGTGACACTTCCGTCTTAACATCACACCCAACACACTACGATTCTCAATATACCCAGTATTGGCGTACACAGAACCTGTTAAAGCCCTGGACGACCTCAACAAAAGTATATTGATTGTCGCAAGTATTAGCGGTGCAAGTCTCAGGTTAAGACCAAATACACCTACCCTGATTTCGGACTTCCATAGACACGTAGTCATACTACCAATGGAATTCCGAAGGGGTCTATCCAGAGCGAAGCTGTTTCCCGTACCATCGGTGAAACACAACCTCCTATTACACTTGAATGAGTATCCTATACCCAAATATACGAGAACTATGCTGTTGTGCCCTCACCACACGCACAAGTGTAATACTAGTCTTTTACGTATTAATCGATGTCCAATCTCGATAATACTCTGACTAGGGATATTTAATGATTTATCCTTCGTGGACTGATACTGTCTCATATCATTCTCAGTCCAGGAACAAATCATAGGGACCTCCTATCATTTATACATCTAGGTGATCTAATCACAAATGATAAGAGTGCAATCTCTTTGTCACATAGTTAATTTGTACAACAACACTATGATCTGTAAAAATAGTGACGCTATAGGTCATAATTGTCCAACATGATCCTGTATAAAAAGGACAGGAAAATGAAATAAATCAGTGTGTAGTGAGCTGAGAAAATTTCCAGAAAAGAAAAGAGCATGCACTGGTGATAATTTCCTGAATTTGAAACCAATTCAGGCCTTAGCCTCTGAAATCAGGCCTTAAATTATAAGTCTGAAAGGTAATCAGACCCTGCAGTGACAGTGAGTCAGAACCTAGAAAGTCAGACCTTAGCTAAACATATGCTTCTTTGATCAGACCCTGAATAATCACCCTGTGGGAACATAGAAACTGGGCGACGCATGCTGTTCCGGGCTCGCGGCTCGGTTGGGAGTACGGAGTAGTCCGCGGGGGACTAAATCGGAGAATAAAGGAGTCGCCACCCGGTGTGAACCGGGAAAATAAGATTTAAGGCCGCACTCACCCCTCGCAAGGGAAGACCTCAAACCGTTGGGTTCGGAATGGTCCCTTACTTATGCCACTTGTAATAAAATGATTTGTGCAATAATCTAACCAAGCCTAAGCAACATATTTCCAAGGATAATTTACTCATAAGTTCGCATGCATAGGTACAAAGCTCATATCTAAGTTTACATATAACACATTTTCATATTTGCATACAATCTATGTCCAAATTTGCATACAACCTATTTGCATACAATGCATAGAGATCAATTGACATACAGAAGGCATACAATTTCGCATTGTTAGGCACAGAAGCACAAACAAATAACATTCATACAAGCTTGTATATTAAGGAAAGACGCTTAAGTGCGTAATAGAAATAGACAACTCAAGAGGTAATACAAATGCGTAAGATAAAAAAAGACAACTATATGCTAAGATAGGCATGTCGTGATGTGATACAGAAAGGATCTCTAGAATTGACACGAACACATGCGTGGGTCTTTTTGGTGGTATTATGATGTAGTTCGGGGCTGTTTTAGAGGTGCCTGATGCGTCAAAGGGAGCTTTTGTTTTGAGTGTTTGTGGTCTTTGCGTGAGGGCTGAGTTATGCGGCTAGAGGCTAGGGGACGTGTTGTGGAGTGGACAGGCTAGGCGTGGAGGCAATGGGCTATTTGGTTCATGATGCGTGAAGGTTGTGCAACGTGCGCTGCAAGGGGAATTTGTGGACTGAGTGGCTGCTAAGGGCGTAGGGGACGTGGCTTGCTGTGTTGAATGTGTGGTCAATGGGCAGTTTATTAGTGAGGGGATGTGTGTGTCTTGGTAAGTGACGTGAGGGCTGAATTTGTGGCAGCAACGTGAGGGCTATGAGCTGGGCACAAAGGGGCAGGCTATGACGAGTGTGCTAGGTCAGGAGCTGTTTACGTGAGTGGATTTTAGATGGCTGAGCATAAGTGGTTTTTGAATGAAGTTCGCAGGTGCGTGGAAGGCTTTAGGGTTTTTGTGTGTGTGCTGTGTGGAGGGTGTAGGTCAGTGGCGTGAGTGGGTTACCTTGTTGGCGTGAGATGGGTAGGCTCTTGATGCGTGAGGGTTATGGGTTGGTTGGGGGGTCAGTGTGTGATGAGGATGGGGCTGGGCGTGCATGTATCTTGGGTTTTTTGTGCGTGAACAAAGGAAAGTGCAAGGGCTGATAATATGGGTGCACCAATGATAATAGATCGAGCCAAGACAGGGATAGATGATGCAATCAATAGATGAAAGACGCGGCAAATATCGTGGTAAAGGTAGCCTTTTAGGCTTTCCTTCCCCCAAATGGAGAACCTTTTAATCCAACACAATAAGCCCATGCGCTTTTCATTACAATGCATACAATGATAAAGATAACTATATCGGACTTCGTATACCCGATTGAACACATTTTACATCCAACTGAATATACACCGACCGGCGTGGAAAAGCATCGTGATAAAGGGTTTTAACCCCTCAAAATAGGGGACCTTTAATCCAACTTACTAAGCCCATGCGCTCGATCACATCATGCATATAAAAATAAAGACAATCATATCGGACTCCGTATACCCGATTAAACACATCTTACATTCAACCGAATATACATCAATCGGCGCGGCAAAGCATCGTGGTAAAGGATTTTAACCATCGTGGTAAAGGATTTTAACCCCTCAGAATAGGGGACCTTGAATCCACCTTACTAACCTCATGCGCTCGATCACGTCATACATAAAAACAATAAAAAAAACAATAATATCGGACTTCGTATACCCGATTGAACACATCTTACATTCAACCGAATATACTTCAATCGGCGCGGCAAAGCATCGTGATAAATGATTTTAACCCCTCAAAATAGGGGACCTTTAACCCACCTTACTAACCCCATGCGCTCGATCATATCATTACAAAAACAAATAACATGCGAAATTTAAATGACGAATAATAAATAAATCAAAGCAACATAAAATAAAAGAATGTGTCGTTTACTCAAGCGGTACGTGGAGTTGTATCCCGAGTACAGACCATACTACCGTCCATTCGGAATCGGCTATGAAATTTATGTCTGGGTTTCCATCCGATATACCGCGAGAGTTGACATATCTTTCATTTTATTCCACGGCCACAACATACAATATTATGTAATACGTGCATATTTATCTACTCAAGGGCCACAACATGCAATTTAACATAATAATCATGCGAACAATACTCAATAAATAATAAAAATAAAACTGAAAACGAGTGTGAAAAATACCCTCAGGTCTAACCTTTTTTGCCAACTTTCGGATTTACGTTTCACGGAGATCGGAAGGGTTAAAACTCCTCAACTTCTCTGATTCACTGGTTTAGCGTCTTAACTCACTGTTTTGCTGTTTTGCTTGCTTTTTGACCTCCGTTTTGCTGCTGTTTCCTCTGTATTTTATGCTTACTGTTTCAGGTCTTCAAAGCTACTATTTTTGCGTTTTTTAGGGGGTCTAAGGGCTGTGTTTTTCGGTTGTTTAAGGAGGCTTAGAGTGCAGTTTTTTATGTTACTGTTTTAAGGATTTTAGGGACGGTTTTATGGGTACAGGACTGCTGTTTCTGCGTGTAAAAGGGCTGCTGTTTTGGGAGTTTTTACTTACTGTTTTGGGCGTGGATGGTTGCTGTTTTTGGGGTAATTTTCGGTGTATGTGTAGGGGTTTATAGGGCTGGTTTTTGGTGGTTATTAGGGTGTTTGAGGGCTGGTTGTTTTCGGCTATGGAGGATGGAAGAGATAAAGAGAAATCTTGTTGTTATTTTTGTGATTTGCGTGAACTGTTTGAAGCTTTAAGATAAATTTTTTTTGTTCTTTTTCTTTGGTGAATGCATCAACTAGAGAAAGGGGAATGGCTTGGCTTTGGGTTGTTTATATAGGCAAGGGCTAGGGCTTCTCCTTGTCTTACAAGGAAGGGATATTTGGTATTAAAGAGAGATATGATTTGGTGTTAGACAAGGAAAGCAATGGATTTGATGGGGGACAAATTTTGGTGAATTAGGAAGGTTGAATATATGATTGGCTTGGTTTAGGAATACAATTTGTTAGATTAGGAAGTCAATATTTTTAATTGGTTATGATTTATTTTAATTAGGCATAATATTTCTTTAATTTAGTATATAATATTTTAAGTTAGGAAGTTACAATATTTTAATTTTGTATAATTATATTTTATGTCTTATTTAATTTGGTATATCAATTAATTAATATTTTATTTAGTTAATGTTTAATTTAATTAATATTTGATTTAATTTGGATGTAATTTAGGGTGATATGGGCGTGTGGGCCTCTCTTGGTGGGCTAGGTGTTGTGTTGGTTTGGTGAGTGGGCTTAGGTGGGTGGCAAGGGTTGTGGGCCAAGGTTAAAAGGTTCGCGGGTTTTTTTGGGCCAAATGTGCTCTAAACGGAGGTCCAACAAGTGAGCTTGCCGCTAAACAAGTGAATAAGGATCTAACGAAATACCGATTCCCTTTCGACGACCGTTTCCCGCAATATCCTTAACTAAAAAGGTAGTGTCTCCAACTGAGACTCATCATCGGGTTTCACATGCAAAAATGCAATGCCTACAGTCGCCGCCACTTTGATGGGACTTGTGCAGTGTGTGACTTTGAACAATCCTATCAAAGTTATGCAATGCATTTTCACTTACCTGGCTCGTCTGTTGCCTCGAGCTGAGTTGGTGCTACAGTGGACCTCGATCCTGGGACGCATCCCAATAACTGCAACCGACAATGGGGGCACCTCGACCCTGGGACGCATCCCGATACCGCTGGAAATGAGGGCCTCACCCCATAACAAATGATGTAGTGGGCCCTCGACCCTGGGACGCATCCCGGAACTACAACTGATGATGCAGTGGGCCCTCGACCCTGGGATGTATCCCGGAACTGCAACTGTCAACAGGGGTACCTCGACCCTGGGACGCATCCCAAAACTACTGACGATGTGGGCCTCGCCCTCAAGCTGATATGGGCCTCGCCCCCAAGCTGATATAGGCCTCGCCCCCAAGCTGACATGGGCCTCGCCCCCAAGCTGATATGGGCCTCGCCCCCTGGGACTTATCCCCAAAAACTGTTGATGTGGGCCTCGCCCCCTAGGACTCATCCCCAAAATTGAAACTGCGCTGACGCTGTTTGGCTCATTTCTGCCGCTTTCTCTTTTATTCGAACCTGCGAACACAAAACCAAGAACAAACACGAAGAGAATGCAATGTTACGTGTATGCATGAATGATTTTCTTATCCCGTTGGGTTAGGTCTTCTGCCAATTTCCTTGGTGACTGCTCGGTCTTCTCTCCCTTAGGCAAAGTACTGCTTCAATCTGTCTACATTGATCGGCTCGGTGAACTCGTTCCCCTCCAAGTCTGATAGCTTCACTGCTCCATTTCCCATTACCTTCTACACTATGTAAGGTCCTTCCCAGTTAGGTCTGAACTTTCCTATTGGATCTGTCGTCGACGGCCTTGATTGCTTAAGTACCAAATCACCATTTCTGATCTTGGTGGGGCGTACTTTCTTGTTGAATGCTCAGACTAGTCTCTTCTGATACAACTGCATGTGATACAAAGACTTCGTTCTCTTCTCATCCAATAGTGCTAACTGATCAAACCTCTGTGCGGCCCACTCCTGTTCCGGTAATTCTGCCTCTGCTAATACCCTCATAGACTGTATTTCCACTTCTACCGGAAATACTGCTTCCATTCCATAGACCAAAGAGTAAGGTGTGGCCCATGTTGCTGTTCTTACTGATGTTCTGTACCCCCACAAAGCATATGGTAGTTTCTCGGCCCAATCTCTGCAGTTCTCTGTCATCTTGGTTAAAATCATCTTTATAGTCTTGTTGGCTGCCTCAACTGCCCCATTTGCCTGCGGCCTGTACGGTGATGACTTATGGTGGCCTATCCCGTATTTCTGCAACATTGCCTTCATCTCTCCTTGAAACTGAACTCCGTTTTCTGTCACTACATGATGCGGCATACCATACCGACAAATGAGGTTCCGAGCTATAAACTTTGCCATTTGTTTTATTGTAACATTGCTGAATGATTCGGCTTCCACCCACTTCGAGAAGTAATATACTGCCACTACTATGAATCGATGCCCATTCGATGCATTCGGTTGAATTTCTCCAATCATATCAATTCCCCATGCCGAGAAAGGCCACGGCTCTGACAACCCGTGCAACTCTGTGTGCGGCAAGTGATTCAAATTACCATGTGCTTGACAATCATGACAGTGCTTTACCATCTTCGCGCAGTCTGTTTCCATGGTTGACCAATAAAAACCTTGTCTCACTATCTTGCGGGACAGATTCAACCCGTTCATGTGCGGACCACATACCCCGGCGTGTACTTCTTCCATTACATGCTGAGCTTCTTCTTTCCTCAAACACCTCAACTGAATACCATTTGCTTGCCTCTTGTACAGTTCCCCTTTCAAAATCACATATTGGGAAGCTAACTTCTGAACGGCTATTCTGTCTTTTCTGCTTGCTCCTTCCGGGAGTTCCCCATGTTCCAAATACCTCTGAATGTCATGATACCAAGGTTTACCATCGTCGACCTCTACTTCCAGAATTCTTTCTATCTCATAAACAGGTTTTCTTGCTGTTGTCAGTATTAACGGTCTCATCACTAACTTTTCTGGATTTTCCTAAGTCGCTGCAAGTGTAGCCAGTGCGTCTGCCATCTGATTCTCTTCTCTCGGAAAGTGCTGAAACTTACAATCTGGGATAACCTGTGCCAACTTTCTGAGGTGAAAAAGGCAAGGTTTCAACCGTTCTTCTTTCAACTCCCATTCTCCTCGCATCTGCTGGACTACCAACATAGAATCTCTGTACATTTCCACACTCCCGGCCTTCAAGGCTATCAATGCTGTCAAACCAAAAGCACATGCTTCATACTCGGCCATGTTGTTAGTTACTCTGAATGTCAACCTCTTGGCCAAAGGCAAGGTCTCTCCCTTGGGGGTCATGTTTCATCACGATCCCAATTCCGGCTCCCTTGTAATTTACTGCTCCGTCAAAATACATCTTCCATCTCTGAACTGTTATTGCTTGGATCTCTTCATCTGGAAATTTCAAACTTATACTGATCCTCATCAACAAGTTGCAATGCCAGAAACTCTGCTACTGCTCGCCCTTTAATCACTTTGGATGTGAGATACTCAATGTCAAACTCTGTCAGTAATACTAACCATCTACCCAATTTCCCCACTAGTGAAGGCACTGAATGCAGATATTTCAGAGGATTCTCCTTTTCCACTACCTGGATCTTGTATGACTGGAAATAATGCCGTAATTTTCTGGAAGCCAATACCACTGCGAGATAGATCTTCTCTACTTCTTGATACCGGGCCTCATACGGGAGCATCTTCTTACTCAGATAGTAAACTGCATGTTCTACCCCTGTCTCATCTGTCTGTACCATCATTGCCCCTAGTGCTTCTGATTCTACGGTTAAGTACAATATCAAAGGTCTGCCCAATCTCGGAGGTTTCAATACATGAGGCCTTACCAAGTACTCTCTGATATTGTCGAAGGCTGCTTGACACTGCTCATTCCACTTTACCGGTTGATTTTTCCTCAACAGCTTGAAGATAGGCTCACACAATGATGTCAACTTGGCAATGAACCGACTGATGTACTGAATCTTCCCCAGGAATACTCTGACTTCTTTCTCAGTCTTCGGTGCTGGCATTTCTGTGATTGCCTTGATTTTCTCAGAATCTACCTCTATTCCGCCCATTCCCACTGTATGACCAAGCAATTTCCCTGATGTCACCCCAAACACACATTTCTTGGGATTTAGCCGCAGGTTGTATTTGTCAACTCTTTTTTAGGAACCTTTCCAGTGCTTCAATATGCCCAACTCTTGTCTCTGATTTCACCATCATGTCATCCACATACACTTCAATCTCTTTATGCATCAAGTTGTGGAATAATGTAGTGGCCATCCGTTGATAAGTAGCTCCTGCATTCTTGAGCCCAAACGACATCACCTTGTAACAATAAGTACCCCACTCGGTAACAAAGGCAATCTTGTGTTTATCTTCATCAGCCATAAGGACCTGATTGTAACCTGAAAACCCATCTGCAAATGAATACATAGCAGATAAAGCCGCACTATCAACCAGAACATCTATATGCGGCAGAGGAAAATCATCTTTCGGACAAGCCTTGTTGAGATCTCTATAGTCCACACACATTCTGACCTTCTCGTCTTTCTTTGGCACCGACACTATATTAGCCAACCACTCAGGATACTTTACTACTTCCAGGAACCCCACATCTATCTGTTTCTTAACTTCCTCTCTGACTTTCTCAGCCCATTCTGGTCTCATCCATCGGAGTTTCTGTTTCACTGGCCTCATATTCGGATAAGTTGGTATTGTATGCTGGGCAATATTTCTGTCTACCCCAGGTATGTCCTCATAGGACCAAGCAAACACTTTGGCATATCTGACCAACACTTCTTCTAATTTCTCCCTCTCTTCAGAGGTAACTTCACTTGCAATCAGAATTTCCTGGGGGTTCTCAAGTGTACCCAAGTTAAATGCAGTAGTTCTGGCCGAACTGATATCAAATATGCTTGATTCGTGCAGAGTAAATGGAAATGACTCAGGCAAGTAAGCAAAAGAAATGTCTTTATTATTGGATAATGCGGAAGTACATTCAAACAAATCAGGAAGGTAAATGTCTTCATCATCTATAGACACTTCTTCCTCTGCAACCAGGTTTTCCTCAGGCTTTTTGTCCTCTCCCAGAGTCAGACTCTCCAACTTCATCAATTCTTCTTCCCAATTCTCTGCTTCCACAGCTTCTTTAGTCAGCGGTTTCTCACCCATCAAATCCTGGAAGATCTCAAATCCAGGCACCACAATCCCATTAACTTCCACAGGTTCAGGCTCCCCTTGATACCCTGAAGCTTTCACAAAACATTCCATCAGTTTCAACCCTTTCTTTTTAACCTTCGGCTTATCTTCATCAGACTTGTATCCCAAACCCTTCTGAGTAGTATGTCCTCTGAAATCTGGCAATTTTGAACCCTCACCCGGCTCGTACTTCATTTTTCCCATGATCCTAGCCACCTTAGGATCCACCCATTCCTCAAAAGTTGCCGACACTTGGAACCTTGTGAAATGTTGTATTTCCAAAGCGGCCACAACATTGTCCACCTCAGCTCGGATGGTGACAATCTCTCCCCCATACGGTAACTTAATCATCTGGTGCAGAGTAGAGGGTACGCCCCCAAGCTTATGAAACCAAGGCCTTCCCAACAATAAGGCAAAAGTGGCTGGGATATCCAGCACAGTGAACTCAACTTCGTCCTCAATAGGACCAACCTTGACTGCTGCCACAAATGTACCCTCAACTCCTCGCTTACTATCATCATAAGCCTGGATAGTCATACTAGAGAGATCCAAATCTGTTGCCTTTATACCCAGCTTGGCCAAAATCTTCAACGGGCACACATTAATGGATGAGCCGTCATCCACCATCACACAAGAGGTCATTTTACCCATCTCTTCAGCTATGATAAACAAGGGTCTATTATGATTTCTCCCTTCAGTCGGGAGTTCTTCCTCAGAAAAAGTGATTGCCTGCAAAGTCTCCTTTTGCACTGACCCAACAAATATTGCGGGGTTGGCATCTTCCGTCACCACTATCTTACTTAAGGCCTCAACCATGGCCCGCCTGTGCTCCTGAGATGCACACAACAAATCCCAGATACTCACTTGTGCTCGGGTCTTCTTCAACTGTCTCAACACTGTATCTCCATCAGTAACTTCTGCATTCTCAACCACTTCTCTGCCATCTGTCAAAACTTCCTTACCCTTTTCTGCCATATCATTGTAAAAATGACCGATGCGCGTCATTCCCCTCACCTCTTCCCATCACTACTAGAGAAATCAAGCCAAAAGTTCTTCCCTTGCTCAGTCTCATCTTCACTATTACTATCCCAGATTCACAGGCAAAAGGCTTGAGGGTGAAAGGATTTTAGGACAAGGTATTCTGGGAGGCCAGAATTGATCATATAGGTTGGTGGTGGTACGGCAAGGTAGTTGGGTAAGGGGATTCTGTGTGTGTCAGGCTGTTCTGTTTCTGGGTCAGGTATTTTCTTGGAGTCTATCAGGTCTTGGATTTCATGGCGGAGTCGGGCGCAATTGTCGGTGTCATGGCCCTTTTGTTGGTGAAAGTGACAGTAAAGGCTTAGGTTATAATGTGATGGTGGGGGATTGGGTAATGGTTTGGCTTCCAAGGGTTTTAAGAGCCCTTGCCTCTTCAATTTCTCTAGCACTTTTGACAGGGGCCTTCCCAAGTTGGAAAATCTCCGATTCCGGATGGCAGCAACTTCCGCCGAAACAGGCTTAGTTCCCGATGTCCCTCCAACAGGCCTCCTACTTAAGCCATAAATCTTCATGTTTTCCACCTCTTCGTCTTCAATGTCCATGACAGTTTCCCTCAACTGCCGAAAGTCTGTAATCATGGAGGTCATCCTCATCAACTTGTTGTAAATGGAGGGCTTGGTGCCCTTGATAATCATTTTAATCTGATCCTTTTTCCGAAGGCCTAGTCTACATCTTCAACAACTGACCTCTCCATCGGTCCACATATTCCTTTAAACTCTCCTCCAATTTTTGCTTAACATTCTCCAGATCGCGGAGTGACAGATCAATCTCTAGGTCAGTGACATATGGCTTCAGGAAGGTATCAGCCAGCTCCCTCTCATCTTCTTTCACTTTCTTCTCCAAACTGTGGTACCACACCACGGGAGCTCCCTCGAGCGACATTCCAAACATCTTCTGCACTTGGCGCTGAGATAGGCCAACTGAACTCATGACTGATACAAACTGTCGGAGATGCACCATTGGATCCCCATTCCCGCTAAACTTAGCCATATCAGACATCTTGAACTGTGCCGGCAACTGTTCTTCGAAAGTCAGCGTGTCATAATCCAGCAAATCCTCATTCTTACCCCTCATCTTGCGGGTAAGTGACTCAACCTGATCCCGGAGCTTCTGTAACTCTGTCTGAGACCCAGATACTTTGTCTGCTGCATACTCTGCCATATCATCATCAAAAGTGGGGATATCATCCCCCAATATGTTCGGAGGTTCCTCTTGCCTCACATCCCCAGAACTACCCCCAACACGAGACCCGGCTATACCAGCCACATCAGTAGTCAAAGCTTGCAACTCTTCAGTGATCTTGGCAAGACCGTTCTCTAACTGATCCATACAGGATACCTCGTTATCGGATTCACTCATGCTTGTTACTGTTCTTTTAGTGAGCCTTGTCCCTTCTCTAACCCAAACGATATTTATGATGTCTTTTTGAGACATAGAGGGTGTTAACATGATGTATGTATGCATGAGGTGCATGAGATGCATGTAACATATAGAACATACTAAATCAATTAAAATTTTCAAACAAATCGGCCCTTTATCATTTTAGAAGTTTTTAGGCTAACTGTCATAGGAGTGAACTCGTCCCAGTTTAAATGGCCCAACGAGTTCACATCTCATGGCAAGGAGTCCAACTAAATCCCAATGGTAATGTTCCGAACACAAGCACAAAATGGCCCATCAATATTTAGAAGTCTTTGGCCCAATCATCATAAGATACGTTCTTGTCCCAGTTTAAATGGCCCAACAAGCCCACATCTCATGACAAATGGTCCAAATGGATCCAAACGACGATGTTCCCAAACACAAGCATAAAAGAAAGGTAATGCAAACATAAAATAATAATTTCTATAGAGTGGCCCATCGACATTTCAGAAGCTTTTGGCCCAATTGTCATAGGATACGAACTCGTCCCAGTTTAAATGGCCCAACAAGTTCGTATTTTTGACAAGAAGTCCAACTGCGTCCAAATGAGGATGGCCCACAAACACAAGGAAATAGTTGCTATAGGTCATACAACCCCGGTCTACGTGTGGGTTCGTAAGAGTGTAGACAAAGGCTCTCACCGGCGAAGGATGGCCCACCACTAGGTCTCCCCAATCAAGGGTTCGAGCGACCAAGTGAGCGCACCTTTTCTTATACACTAAGGTACGTGCCAACGAGCTATGGTGTGTGACTGACTGTCAAATGAACTTCCCGTTGTAGATTCCCCAGAGGGAGGGTGGAGCGAGGCTCACTTAAATACCCAAGCCTCTTAGGCTCTTATCGCTTGGTGTCAGGAATAAACAACGAGTCCTCAAAATTAGTCCATCACAATAGGCTACGAGTAGATGGCTATATAGGTGCCTTCACAGCTTTTCCTTCTAGAAAGGTAGTGAGTGAAGGAAGACACCAAACCATTACATAGCCTCAAAATTCCTTTGATTAAACCCCTTTTAACTCACAATAGACACAGCTAATTAAAGCACAAATCATAATATTACAAGACATTATTTCGGGGCCGATTCTCTATTCCCAGGGGAGTCGCCAGACTGTGGGAACACAGAAATTGGGCGACGCATGCTGTTCCGGGCTCGCGGCCCAGTTGGGAGTACGGAGTAGTCCGCGGGGGACTAAATCGGAGAATAAAGGAGTCGCCACCCGGTGTGAACCGGGAAAATGAGATTTAAGGCCGCACTCACCCCTCGCAAGGGAAGACCTCAAACCGTTGGGTTTGGAATGGTCCCTTACTTATGCCACTTGTAATAAAATGATTTGTGCAATAATCTAACCAAGCCTAAGCAAAATATTTCCAAGGATAATTTACTCCTAAGTTCGCATGCATAGGTACAAAGCTCATATCTAAGTTTACATATAACACATTTTCATATTTGCATACAATCTATGTCCAAATTTGCATACAACCTATTTGCATACAATGCATAGAGATCAATTGACATACGGAAGGCATACAATTTCGCATTGGTAGGCACAGAAACGCAAACAAATAACATTCTTACAAGAATGTATATTAAGGAAAGACGCTTAAGTGCATAATAGAAATAGATAAATCAAGAGGTAATACAAATACGTAAGATAAAAAGAGACAACTATATGCTAAGATAGGCATGTCGTGATGTGATGTAGAAAGGATCTCTAGAATTAACACGAACACATGCGTGGGTCTTTTTGGTGGTATTGTGATGTAGTTCGGGGCTGTTTTAGAGGTGTCCGATGTGTCAAAGGGAGCTGTTGTTTTGAGTGTTTGTAGCTTTTGTGTGAGGGCTGAGTTATGCGGCTAGAGGCTAGGGGACATGTTATGGAGTGGACAGGGCTAGGCGTGGAGGCAATGGGCTATTTGGTTCATGATGCGTGAAGGTTGTGCAACGTGCGCTGCAAGGGGAATTTGTGGACTGAGTGGCTGCTAAGTGCGTAGGGGATGTGGCTTGCTGTGTTGAATGTGTGGTCAATGGGCAGTTTATTTGTGAGGGGCTGTGTGTGTCTTGGTAAGTGACGTGAGGGCTAAATTTGTGGCAGCAATGTGAGGGCTATGAGCTGGGTGCAAAGGGGCAGGCTATGAAGAGTGTGCTAGGTCAGAGAGCTGTTTACGTGAGTGGATTTTAGGTGGCTGAGCATAAGTGGTTTTTGAATGAAGTTCGCAGGTGCGTGGAAGGCTTTAGGGTTTTTGTGTGTGTGTTGTGTGGAGGGTGTAGGTCAGTGGCGTGAGTGGGTTGCCTTGTTGGCGTGAGATGGGCAGGCTCTTGATGGATGAGGGTTATGGGTTGGTTGGGGGGTCAGTGTGTGATGAGGCTGGGGCTGGGCGTGCATGTATCTTGGGTTTTTTGTGCGTAAACAAAGGAAAGTGCAAGGGCTGATAATATGGGTGCACCAATGATAATAGATCGAGCCAAGACAGGGATAGATGATGCAATCAATAGATGAAAGATGCGACAAATATCGTGGTAAAGGTAGCCTTTTAGGCTTTCCTTCCCCCAAATGGAGAACCTTTTAATCCAACACAATAAGCCCATGCGCTTTTCATTACAATGCATACAAGGATAAGATAACTATATCGGACTTCGTATACCCGATTGAACACATTTTACATCCAACCGAATATACACCGACCGGCGCGGCAAAGCATCGTGATAAAGGGTTTTAACCCCTCAAAATAGGGGACCTTTAATTCAACTTACTAAGCCCATGCGCTCGATCACATCATGCATATAAAAATAAAGACAATCATATCGGACACCGTATACCCGATTGAACACATCTTACATTCAACCGAATATACATCAATCGGTGTGGCAAAGCATCGTGGTAAAGGATTTTAACCCCTCAGAATAGGGGACCTTTAATCAACCTTACTAAGCCCATGCGCTCGATCACGTCATACATATAAACAATAAAAAAACAATAATATCGGACTTTGTATACCCGATTGAACACATCTTACATTCAACCGAATATATATCAATCAGCGCGGCAAAGCATCGTGATAAAGGATTTTAACCCCTCAAAATATGGGACCTTTAACCCACCTTACTAAGCCCATGCGCTCGATCATATCATTACATAAACAAATAACATACGGAATTTAAATGACGAATAATAAATAAATCAAAGCAACATAAAACAAAAGAATGTGTCGTTTACTCAAGCGGTACGTGGAGTTGTATCCCGAGTACAGATCATACTACCGTCCATTCGGAATCGGCTATGAAATTTATGTCCGGGTTTCCATCCGATATATCGCGAGAGTTGACATATCTTTCATTTTATTCCAAGGCCACAACATACAATATTATGTAATACGTGCATATTTATCTACTCAAGGGCCACAACATGCATTTTAACATAATAATCATGCGAACAATACTGACCGGCGTAAACACACGCGTATAATGCAAGCGCACGTATCGTTCAAGTAATATAAAAATATCGATCCCACGAGGACTTAATTTCTACTGTTGTTATTAATTATTGATACTATTTATTTACAAATATCTAATTGAGGGAGAAGAGAATGATTGCTTGATTGATTTGGTTGATTGTAGATTTGCTAAATAAATAAAAAAATAAAAAGACAAAAGAAAATACTAAAGAAAATAACAAAAGACATAAAGATCTAGGGTTGTGAATCATTCTAATATCTTTTAAAAGATGAAGTGATTATTTTATGTTTGTGTAATAAATCAGTTTACTAACCTGGAACACTAAATTATGCAAAAGCCTCTGTCGATGGTCAGACGCAAATACCCAGTTTAACCCAATTGAACCATATGTCTATGTCAACCAAATTATCTGGATTCATTAAGTTTAAGTTCCAATTATAGTTACCCCCGCTCGACAGGTATATGTCTATCCTGTAAGGAAATCTATTAAAGGGTTATCTATCTCAAGGAAGATCGTGGGCTATTAAGTCTAAGGCTGAAACCTAAAATCCCTATGTCTAGTTCATTTTAGATTTACCACATCAATCTTATTGGTGATCAGACAACAAGAAGCATTAAGCTTACGACTTAATAAGTAAACTTTTAAATTACCCAAACTATAAAAATAACCCCTTATAAACCGGTGATTTTAGAATTCATCACAACCCCAGATAACTAACACATAACTAGGGCTAGTAAGAACTTAAAAGTAAAAGACATAAAGTAAAAGCTGAAAAGTAAAATAAAATAAAATAAAATGCTAAGGTAAAAGGAATTACTTTTACTATTTACTATTTTAGATATCTCCCATAAAATAATATATAAACTTGTGATAATATTACCAACCGACCAATCTGGCGGTATCCTTTATTAGTCAAGTTTAAACCAGATTAAAATGAATTGCCAATCGACCAATCTGGCGGTATCCTTTTTAAGTCAATATTTTAAATAGTGAATATATTATTTTTAAAGGAGATTAATCTAAATAGTAACAGTAAAAGAATCACCTTTCACCCTAGCTGGGGAAGTTACCTCCTCATGGTGAATAGTAAAAACTGTAAAAAGTAAAAAAGTAAATTACTATATTAACAAAACGTAATTAAAATTATTTACAAAACTAAAAAATAAAAAAAAAAACTAAAAACTAAAAGACACTAGAGAGAGAAACTCTCTCTTTACATCAAAGAGATAAGAGAGAATGGTGCCCTAATTTCTGAAATTTGAAGCTGAATTTATAGGCGCGGGTAGGCATCGGGCGTCGCGACACCGGAACAGTGGCACGTGTCACACATTGATTTGTCGGTTTCAGATTCTTATCCGATGACGTGGCACTGTTCATGATAACTCAATAGTTGTGATGACGTCATTGTTGATGTCATGATGATGTGGCGGTGACGTCATGATGATGTGGCTGTGACGTCATGATGATGTGGCGGTGGTGATTGTCGGCAACTTGAGATGATGACACGTGGCATGCGCACGTTAGTAGATCTTCTGTGATGGTGACACGTGGCACAGCGCATTTTAGCAAACCAATTTCTCAGATTTTGACACGTGTTCAGGCGCACGTTAGCAAAGAGTCGGCGCACGTTAGGCGTCGCGATGCCAAGGGTTTGGGCGTCGCGACGTGCCCAAAATTACGATTTTGCCCTTTTTGCCAATTTTCACTGTTTTGCTCCAAATTACTTCCAATGCTTTCCCAACTATATTTATCTGCTAAATAACACAAAACACATCAAAATATTCACAAAACTCAAGAAACTATACAAAATATTAGGTTAAATGAGTGGGAAATAGTGATATAAATACCACTCATCACACCCCCAAACCTAACATTTTGCTAGTCCTTGAGCAAAACATAGAGTAAAATAACATAAATAAATAACTAAGCCACTTTCGTAGGGATCACGGTTGCATTTAGCAAATGCAACAATCCTTTAAACCCCTAGGTGTCCCTAGTGGATGAGTTGTAGTCTCGTGAGGGTTTACATCAATGATACCCACAAACATTTTACAAAAGTAAAAATGTAGTAAAACTAATGCACACAAAAGCAAAAAGACAAGCGAAAAGAGAATAAAGATGTTAGTGACTTATCAGGTGAAACTTCTACTCCAAGTTACTAGTTGTTTTGTTTTATTCTAAATTACTGAATAAGTAAATTCTCAGATTATTTTTACCATTCTTCATATACATAGCCAACAAAATATTAAACAACTTATTTTTGCCAACAACAGTCATAAGTGTAGTTGATAAGAGAGTAATATTTTTGTCCTAAAGTTCTATCAGATTTCACACCTTTTTGTAGCAATGGAATAATTTTTCTCATTTTTCTGATTTTTTCTTTGATTTTTTTTTATATACAATACCTTCCGTCTATGTACCGAGTGTTGGGTCGGTGACTCCCAAACCAGTTGGCTTTAAGGCACCAGGTGTTAAGACACCCCTACGGACTTAATTACTCAGACTTCAGATATATATATTTTTGCAGCATCTTCGATCCATGTAACGAGCTTTGGGCCAGTGACTCCCAAACCAGTTGGCTTTAGGGCACTAGGTGTTAAAACACCCTTACAAACTTAATAACTCGGATCTCAGACGTTTTATTTTTTTTATTTTTTATTTTTTTACTCCATTTCTTTTTGAGATGTTTCCTCCAATTAAACTAGAGCACTGAATATTACAAACTTTTCAATTTTAGCTCATGTCCGTATGTTACTATATATGTTGATAATATTTGTCAACTGAGCATATGAAGATCCATTTTAGTCCGTTTTAAGGAGAATTCACAAATTAAATAATTCAAAATGAAATAAACAAAAATTAACTTGTTTCGAAATAGGTTTGAGATACGTCTCGGAAGTGGAAACTCCTTACTCAGCTATCTCTTACCAATTTCACCTTTTTAGTCAAATAAAAATGCAAATATTTTTGTAATTTTTGAAAATTTTCCAAATTTTTTTGTATTTTTCGAAAAATTTTGGACTAAAAATAAAAATAACACACAAACTAAAAATAAGGTACTGATCAACTAATTCCCTCCCCCAAACCTAAATGAGACATTGTCCCCAATGTCTTAAACAGTAAAAGGAGAGTTAAGAAGGTCGTACCTGGTTAGCTAAAATCTACAGGAAATTAAAGGTTAAGATCCAGATTAATCCGACGCATCTTACCACGATCGTCCTCAGACAAATTTATCTTTGAAAGGATAGGGTCAACTTGTGGTTCATAGGCTATGAGTTGGTCTATTAGATCCGGAGCAGTTCTGACAGTGAAGAGGAGTTCTTTCATAGGTTTTGACACGAACCCATTTCTCCGAGCATCATCAAGAAACACACAAAGAAAATCATAAAATCCATCAACATTAAACAGTCCAAGCGGTTTCTGGTGTATGTTCAGGTTCGCCCAAGATAATACTATAAAAATTTCCTCCAATGTACCCAAGCCACCTGGCAAAGCGATAAAAGCATCAGCACGGTTAATCATTTCTACCAGTCGTTCAGACATACCTGGCACGATCAGTTCCTCTCCGTTTGATGATCCAATAAGATTTGCCTCTGCCAAGGGTTTTGGGATGATTCCCAAAACATGACTGCCTCATTCCTGTACGGCCTTTGAAACGATCCCCATAAGTCCGAGATTGCCTCCGCCATATATTAAGTGCATATTCCTTGCAGCTAAGACTCGACCCAATTCCTGTGCTGCTTCTACGTATTATGGCTTAACACCAACACTACTACCGTAAAACACACAGATGTTTTCAACTCGTCTTCTTGAAGTGGCTTCCATTTTTATATATTTCTTTCTCAAATCTGGATGCCTTCCAAAGTGCAATGACGAGCTAAATTTATAGTACCTGAAAAGGGTGAGCAATAATAGCACTAATATCTTCCAAAGGACGATTGTTAGCTAAACAACAAAAGAAATCTTGAAAGGTCAAAAAGTCTGGATCCTGTCTACGAAAATAAAGATAATTACAACAAAAAAGTGAATCAAAGCAATAATTAAGGCAACGGAATTGTGTACGCAATACGACACTCGCTTAGTATAAATTCATTAGGATGCGTCTCAAGATTTTATTCCTTACTCAGCCATTGCTAATGAATTGTTTCTCTTCTTTGATTGCCAAACACAATTCCTTCTGTCTTAAAATGCTTCGTTTGTGCTTTTCCCTACAAAAATAACACACAAAATTAAAAACTCTACAACATGTATACACAAAATATGGAAAAAAAAATTACAACTAATTGCATGGGTTGCCTCCCTGCTAGCGCTAAATTTTTCTTCTTCAGCCAGACGTGACTGAAATCCATATGTCAAGGAGGTTTCAATGTCGTTTTGGATGTCCGATTAAAGACAATCCTGTGAGCATTACTTTTGAAGGGTTTCTTCCAACGGTAAAGTGGCAAAAAGAATTTTGTTCTATTCAGTGCTCGTGCCACCTTTTTAATCCTTGTTGCTCCAGTGGTTCCTGCAAAGAAAGAAAGAAAATCAGGAGGTCTCGTATGGTGCTTGACTTGGAATGGGAGTTCCATTCTGTCAAGCTTCTGAGCGATATCTTTGATTTGTTCTCCCCAAAACAGCGTTGTTTCTCCTGAATGCTCTGGATCTTTATTAAGGTCAGACATTTGCTCCTCCATTTGCTCTGCTTCTTGTTCCACCTTTTCTTCACAGATGTATTGTAAAATTTTTGTATTCAGCTCTTCATCTGTCATCTGTGAGATACATGCTTCAAAATTCTCAACCTGAGGATGCAAAGATGTTTCTGACATTAGGTTTTCATCCTCTGATACGACTGGAATGGATGGTTCAGATAGATCTTCTTCAAACATCATGGTAAAGCATGCTCCAAGATCTTCATTTTGAGGATTGAAAGTTTGATCCTCCGTTGTTGGTGCAGTTGGTACAAGTAGATCAGCTTCATCCTCGTCAGAATCTGAATAATAAAAGTCAAATCAAGACTTTGCCGGTTTGGACTCCTGAACTGATACCTCTGGTTGTTGATACTGCTCAGCCTCCTCCTCTATTGAAGTGTCATTATGAAATGATTGGTACTCGAAGGCTTCATCAGTGTCATCTGAAACTGGTTCTTGAGGTATGTAGTTCTGGTTTTCTGTGAATTGTCTCATTTGATCTGTCATCCTCTGAATGAATTCTGATTGTCTCTGAATACTTTCAAATTGATTCTGACTTGTTTCAAGAATTGTATCCAACTTTTCTTTTCGTTTCTTGAACATATCTTCGAGCATGTTTAGCAACTGATCTTCCCTGATGGTTCTGGTTGTTGATGAAGATCATAGGTAGATGGTGGATAAAATGGAAAATGTGGTTCTGTGAAATGTGATGGCTCGTCATACCATGAAGGATCTTGATAGCTCTGCCACCCTGTATGGTAGTTGTATTCGCAATAATCTTTAGGGTGGTTACCATTACATATGTCACATCTCCCTATTGCGTTCTGTTGAGCAAATGTGGTATTGCTTGGTTCTTGCATCCAATGATAATTTTTGGGTTGGACAACAGGCCTCAGAAAACCGGACTGTTGCTCCCATATTTGGGGTGTATCTTCTAGTAAAGCTCGTGATCACTCAATCTCCCAATAATGTTCCATTTTTCAATCACCTGAAAATACAATAAAGAAATAAAAATTACAGATAAAGAAAATTAGATATAAGTAAATTAGATAGCTTCAAAATTAATAACTTAAGAAAAATAAATCCCCGGCAATGGCGCCAAAAACTTGACCGGCGTAAACACACGCGTGTAACGCAAGAGCACGTATCGTTCAAGTAGTATAAAAATATCGATCCCACGAGGACTTAATTTCTACTGTTGTTATTAATTATTGATAATATTTATTTACAAATATCTAATTGAGGGAGAAGAGAATGATTGCTTGATTGATTTGGTTGATTGTAGATTTGCTAAATAAATAAATAAATAAAAAGACAAAAGAAAATACTAAAGAAAATAACAAAAGACATAAAGATCTAGGGTTGTGAATCCTTCTAATATCTTTTAAAAGATGAAGTGATTATTTTATGTTTGTGTAATAAATCAGTTTACTAACCTGGAACACTAAATTATGCAAAAGCCTCTGTCGATGGTCAGACGCAAATACTCAGTTTAACCCAATTGAACCATATGTCTATGTCAACCAAATTATCTGGATTCATTAAGTTTAAGTTCCAATTATAGTTACCCCCGCTTGACAGGTATATGTCTATCCTGTAAGGAAATCTATTAAAGGGTTATCTATTCTCAAGGAAGATCGTGGGCTATTAAGTCTAAGGCTGAAACCTAAAATCCCTATGTCTAGTTCATTTTAGATTTACCACATCAATCTTATTGGTGATCAGACAACAAGAAGCATTAAGCTTAAGACTTAATAAGTAAACTTTTAAATTACCCAAACTATAAAAATAACCCCTTATAAACCGGTGATATTAGAATTCATCACAACCCCAGATAACTAACACATAACTAGGGCTAGTAAGAACTTAAAAGTAAAAGACATAAAGTAAAAGCTGAAAAGTAAAATAAAATAAAATAAAATGCTAAGGTAAAAGGAATTACTTTTACTATTTACTATTTTAGATATCTCCCATAAAATAATATATAAACTTGTGATAATATTACCAACTGACCAATCTGGCGGTATCCTTTATTAGTCAAGTTTAAACCAGATTAAAATTAATTACCAACCGACCAATCTGGCGGTATCCTTTTTAAGTCAATATTTTAAATAGTGAATATATTAATTTTAAGGGAGATTAATCTAAATAGTAACAGTAAAAGAATTACCTTTCACCCTAGCTGGGGAAGTTACCTCCTCATGGTGAATAGTAAAAACTATAAAAAGTAAAAAAGTAAATTACTATATTTACAAAACGTAATTAAAATTATTTACAAAACTAAAAACTAAAAGAAACCAGAGAGAGAAACTCTCTCTTTACATCAAAGAGATGAGAGAGAGTGGTGCCCTAAATTCTGAAATTTGAAGCTGAATTTATAGGCGCGGGTAGGCTTCGGGCGTCGCGACGCCAAGGGCTTTGGCTTCGCGACGCCGGAACAGTGACACATGTCACGCGTTGATTTGTCGGTTTCAGATTCTTATCCGATGACGTGGCACTGTTCATGATAACTCAATAGTTGTGATGACATCATTGATGATGTCATGATGATGTGGCGGTGACGTCATGATGATGTGGCGGTGGTGATTGTCGGCAACTTGAGATGATGACACGTGGCATGCGCACGTTAGTAGATCTTCTGTGATGGTGACACGTGACACGACGCATTTTAGCAAACCAATTTCTCAGATTTTGACACGTGTTCAGGCCCACGTTAGCAAAGAGTCGGCGCACATTAGGCGTCACTACGCCAAGGGTTTGGGCGTCGCGACGCGCCCAAAATTACGATTTTGCCATTTTTGCCAATTTTCACTGTTTTGCTCCAAATTACTTCCAATGCTTTCCCAACTTTATTTATCTGCAAAATAACACAAAACACATCAAAATATTCACAAAACTCAAGAAACTATACAAAATATTAGGTTAAATGAGTGGGAAATATTGATATAAATACCACTCATCAAATTCTCAATAAATAATAAAAATAAAACTGAAAAAGAGTGTGAAAAATACCCTCAGGTATAACCTTTTTTGCCGAATTTCGGATTTGCGTTTCACGGAGATCGGAAGGGTTAAAGCTCATCAACTTCTCTGATTTCACGGAGATCGGAAGGGTTAACTCAATGTTTTTCTGTTTTGTTTGCTGTTTGACCTCCGTTTTGTTGTTGTTTCCTCTGTATTTTCTGCTTACTGTTTCAGGTCTTCAAAGCTACTGTTTTTGCGTTTTTTAGGGGGTCTAAGGGCTGTGTTTTTCGGTTGTTTAAGGAGGCTTAGAGTTCATTTTTTTATGTTACTATTTTAAGGATTTTAGGGACTGTTTTAGGGGTGCAGGGCTGCTGTTTCTGCGTGTAAAAGGGCTGATGTTTGGGTTATTTTTACTCACTATTTTGGGTGTGGATGGTTGCTGTTTTTAGGGTAATTTTCGGTGTATGTGTAGGGGTATATAGGGCTGGTTTTTGGTGGTGATTAGGGTGTTTGAGGGCTGGTTGTTTTCGGCTATGGAGGAGGGAAGAGATGAAGAGAAATCTTGTTGTTATTTTTGTGATTTGCGTGAACTGTTTGAAGTTTTAGGAGAAATTTTTTTTGTTCTTTTTCTTTGGTGAATGCGTCAACTAGAGAGGGGGGGAATGGCTTGGCTTTGGGTTGTTTATATAGGCAAGGGCTAGGGCTTCTCCTTGTCTCACAAGGAAGGGATATTTGGTATTAAAGAGAGATATGATTTGGTGTTAGACAAGGAAAGCAAGGGATTTGATGGGGGACAAATTTTGGTGAATTAGGAAGGTTGAATATATGATTGGCTTGGTTTAGGAATACAATTTGTTAGATTAGGAAGTCAATATTTTTAATTGGTTATGAATGATTTTAATTAGGCATAATATTTCTTTAATTTAGTATATAAAATTTTAAGTTAGGAAGTTACAATATTTTAATTTGGTATAATTATATTTTATGTCTTATTTAATTTGGTATATCAATTAATTAATATTTTATTTAGTTAATGTTTAATTTAATTAATATCTGATTTAATTTGGATGTAATTTAGGGTGATATGGGCGTGTGGGCCTCTCTTGGTGGGCTAGGTGTTGTGTTGGTTTGGTGAGTGGGCTTAGGTGGGTGGCAAGGGTTGTGGGCCAAGGTTAAAAGGTTCACGGGTTTTTTTGGGCCAAGGTGCTCTAAACGGAGGTCCAACAAGTGAGCTTGCCGCTAAACAAGTGAATAAGGATCTAACGAAATACCGATTCCGTTCCGATGACCGTTTCCCGCAATATCCTTAACTAAAAAGGTAGTGCCTCCAACTGAGACTCATCATCGGGTTTCACATACAAAAATGAAATGCCTACACACCCTCTGCTCATGACTAAGCCCCTGAAGTTAGACCCTGATCAGCCCCTGACCAGTCACCATTTCAGACCCTGAGACACCTAAAACCAATCAGAACTTAATTAGTAAGTAATATTAGACCTTGAGAACTGGAAGTTGAGTCCGACCCTGGTAAGGTAAAATAGAAGGATAAATTTTACAGAATATAACTTTATATGTATGTGTAAGTGCATGCATTTGCATACGTACGGAGTATGAACATATATTGCATAAAGAAGAGTAAGCATTAGCATGATGAGCATGAATAAAAGAATAATGCATTGTGCATGCATAATATATAATCTTTCCAGAACTAAAGCTGAGAACGTTTTTGAAATACAGAGGGTTTTAAAGAAAATTTCAGATTTTTTTAAAAGAAATAGTTTTCAGAAAATATTTCTTACAGTTTTGAGATACAAAACGTGATTTTATGGTTTCGGGGCATAAGGTAAAAACTCACCCTAGTATGTAACTTGAGATACAGTTCGGAATTGACGGATACTTTGGAATTGACGGATATAGTAGCATGTGCACATGTGGAGGGCTGAGGGGACGCTCTCAGATCCTCGAGCAGGACTAGGGACTACAGAGTCCCGAAATCCAGATTTCAGAACTTGGTGGCTACATTGCCAGTTGAGTTATGGTCCTAGGTGTAGAGCTCTAGGTTGCCAGTTGAGTGTTTGTACTGGACGTAAGGTACCACCAGTTCTAGAGATGCCCAGTTGAGTTATGGTCCTAGGCATCGAGTACACCCAGTTGAGTTATGGTCATGGGTGCAGAGCAGTTTTCAGTTTTCAGATTTTCAGTACACAGTTTTCAGATTATCAGTGCCTAGATTTCAGAAACCAGAATATAGTACACGGTTTTCAGAAACAGAGTTTAGAAACAGTTTTTCAGATTTCAGTTTTCAGTTTTTAGATACAGATCCCTGTTTTCAAGTGTAGTTTTCAGTCTTCAGAAACAGTTTTCAGAAAGAGCTTTTAGAAAAGAAAGTTTCCAGAAATAGCAATTTTATAAGAGATTCGGAATTTTTAAGCAGAAACCAGTTTTTAAGTAAAGTTTTCAACAGAGAATTTTCATAAAGATTTCAGAAAGCATTTTCTAAAAGCATAGCATGTTAAAGTAGAGTATAGTTTACAAGTCATGCATATGAATCATACATTCTTGTAATTCATCTGAGATGCATATAGTTGATGTTAATGCATTATAGCACTAGTACATTCACATGTAAGTTTTTCAGAAAAAAAGTTTTAAAGTAATAGTTCATAAAAGCATGACATGATTGCATCGAAATGTATATATGGTTAATATTTGTGCGTGACATGTTTATATAGAAGTAACACTTTGTAAAATACTTGTGCATGATAGCATGATTTTATTTAAATGTATATATATATCAATGACCATTGTATGAGTTGTATGTTTACTTAGAAAGAACCTATTGTAAGGATGCTAGAATATGATGATATGATAACATATGCTTGTATACATAGTTGGTTATAGTGGATTAAATGTTTGACATAAATAATATCTTAGTATAACTGATTTGATGATATTTCAAGACAGTAAAAGAAAGAAAGTCATTATAATTATCTAATCCAGACTAGCTCGGAGTATACATAAAGGTAAAGAGAAGAATCAGAGTAGTGCATCAGAAGTGTGATGGATCTTAATCTGTTAGTTAGTAAAGTAGAACTTGGTGTATTTAATATGAGTGATTATTATGGATGTAGTAAACAGAAGTTAAAATATGTATGTGGGTGTTCAAATAAAAAGATCAGTAGCAAGTTATATGGAAATAAAATGGATAAAAGTAATATGGCTAAATCAGACTTGTAAATATTTGCATGGTCACATAGACGGTTTAGGTTAATACAAAAACATGATTCATACTTTGCATGTGTTTGATGCTTAAGGAATGAGCATAGTTACTTACTGAGTTTTATGACTCACACCCCAACAGTGTTTGAGTTTTGCAGGTTGGTGACCTGATCGGTCAATCACAGTCTTTAGAGCTTGAAGAGCCGAATAGCAGCATTGCAGTCAGCCAGTCACCAGATCTTGGGAGTATTAGAGTCAAGTTGTATAAGTGTAGTTGTAAAAGAATTTGTGTTGTACAAGTTAACTGTAAAAGTTTTTATTTATACGCATTTTTGGGCATAGAGCCCAGTTGGATTATGACTTGAGTTGATTATTTAGTGTGAGACTGTGTGTTGGGCCTTATAGGTTGTATTGATATGCTGGACTTTGATCCAGGTTGCATGACTTTTAGTAGAGGTCATACCGAATTTTCATCAAGAGTCAGGCTTATGGAGGCAGGATTAGCCTATCTCCTGCCGGTAGCATCCTGGCTTAGGCGGGATGTTACAAAGATGGTATCAGAGCATAGGTTTATAGAGTGTCGGTGACTACAGCTGCTGGCTATTCGGCTATCTCAGTGAGTATGTGTTTTGTTTAGACCATATCGGTCTTTGTTTGATGTTTGGTTTTCAGTCTTTGTTGGTTGTTTGATGAATGGTTTCAGTATGCCTAGGTCAGGATTCGAGGACGAATCCTATATAAGGCGGGGTGAATGTAACGACCCCAGTTGTTTAGTTCACTTTAAGGCGTTCAAATTTCCTTTTCTCTTACGGGATGGTAAATAATTATCATACCAACTAGGAATAATAAATACTTATTATAACCAAACTTAATTTTATTGTTTTTGTTATCTTAAATTGGGTATAATATTAGATGAGAAGAAAAAGAGATTAGGCCCAACAATTAGCCAAGTAAAAGAAAGAAAGCCCAAGCTCATTACCTAGAAATTTCTACACACTCACACATATTCTAGATACACACACACACGCACAGCTCACACAGTTTACAAAAAAAAAAACACAGTCACGGTAAGAAGCAGAACAAGGAGAGAGCAGAAAGAGGAGGAATCGAATAGAGAGATAGCAGAGAGAGAGAGGGACCGAGAGAAGGCACATAAGAAAACAGATGAGAGACAGAATAGAGAGATGAGCAGAGGCAGAAAGCAGTGAGCAGAGACAGGAAGCGAGGGAGAGAGTCGAAGGAAGAAGAAGAAGAATGAGACAACCAAAAACCAGGGAGTTTAATTCAGTTCAACAGCTTCAGTGTTTATAGATGCATGAGGAAATCCAAGTAAGTACACTATGTGATGATTTTCTTGAGTTTTGATTGAATTTGATAAATTTGGGGTTCTTGGATTAATTTCAAAATTGAATTACGAATAGTAAAGAAGAGTATATTAGAGTGACTTAAAACTGATTTTAACCTTGGAATTGAAGGAAATTAACCGGATTAAAGTAATTGGAGATTTGGGGAAGAAAAAAAAAAGGACATGAACCCTGGGATTGGATTTTTTTATGTGCAATGTAGTGATGAGATGGATATGTATTATGTGCGTTCTTGGTAATCAAGAAATAAAATAAATGACGTTATGATTTTGTGTGTGTGTGTCTATATATATATATACGGCTGTGGTGTAGAGAGAAATAGAAGTAGTAGTAGTTGAGAGGATGGAAGCAGTGGATAAGATAGAAACAGTAGGGGCAGTGGAACTAGTGGCTTAGTAGTAAAATGATTTGTGAAGATGTTATATGATGGTCAATGAGAATGAAATTAATGAGAATATATGATTGTTAGATGTGTCAGTTTGGGGAGTATGAAAATGGAATCATTGGGTTGGTGTGCACAGACCTAAGTTTCAGAAACTGATATGTATTTAGTTTATGGATATGTGTTTGCTGGTTATGAGGATGAAGTCAATGTGTTGAAATGAACTTTGGGAGGATATAAGTTTGCATATGTAGAATTAGAGGTGTAAATGTGACCATGAATGAGTGTGAATGAATGAATAAGTAGTTTATGCTTTGTGGTATGATCCTGTATAAAAAGGACAGGAAAATGAAATAAATCAGTGTGTAGTGAGCTGAGAAAATTTCCAGAAAAGAAAAGAGCATGCACTGGTGATAATTTCCTGAATTTGAAACCAATTCAGGCCTTAGCCTCCGAAATCAGCCCTTAAATGATAAGTCTGAAAGGTAATCAGACCCTGCAGTGACAGTGAGGTAATCAGGCCCTGCAGTGACAGTGAGTCAGAACCTAGAAAGTCAGACCTTAGCTAAACAGATCCTTCTTTGATCAGACCCTGAATGATCACCCTCTGCTCATGACTAAGCCCCTGAAGTTAGACCCTGATCAGCCCCTGACCAGTCACCATTTCAGACCCTGAGACACCTAAAACCAATCAGAACTTAATCAGTAAGTAATATTAGACCTTGAGAACTGGAAGTTGAGTCCGACCCTGGTAAGTTATAATAGAATGATAACTTTTACAGAATATAACTTTATATGTATGTGTAAGTGCATGCATTTGCATACGTACGGAGTATGAACATATATTGCATAAAGAAGAGTAAGCATTAGCATGATGAGCATGAATAAAAGAATAATGCATTGTGCATGCATATTATATCATCTTTCCAGAACTAAAGCTGAGAATGATTTTGAAATACAAAGGGTTTTAAAGAAAATTTCAGATGTTTTTAAAAGAAATAGCTTTCAGAAAATGTTTTTTACAGTTTTGAGATACAAAACGTGATTTTATGGTTTTCGGGGCATGAGGTGAAAACTCACCCTAGTATGTAACTTGAGATACAGTTCGGAATTGACGGATACTTTGGAATTGACGGATATAGTAGCATGTGCACATGTGGAGGGCTGAGGGGACGCTCTCAGATCCTCAAGCAGGAATAGGGACTATAGAGTCCCGAAATCCTGATTTCAGAACGTGGTGGCTACACTGCCAGTTGGGTTATGGTCTTGGGTGTAGAGCTCTACGTTGCCAGTTGAGTGTTTGTCCTGGACGTAGGGTACCACCAGTTCTAGAGATGCCCAGTTGAGTTATGGTCTTAGGCATCGAGTACACCCAGTTGAGTTATGGTCCTGGGTGTAGAGCAGTTTTCAGTTTTCAGATTTTCAGTACACAGTTTTCAGATTTTCAGTGCCTAGATTTCAGAAACCAGATTATAGTACACGGTTTTCAGAAACAGAGTTTAGAAATATTTTTTCAGATTTCAGTTTTCAGTTTTTAGATACAGATCCCAGTTTTCAAGTGTAGTTTTCAGTCTTCAGAAACAGTTTTCAGAAAGAGCTTTTAGAAAAGAAAGTTTCCAGAAATAGCAGTTTTATAAGAGATTCAGAATTTTTAAGCAGAAACTAGTTTTTAAGTAAAGTTTTCAACAGAGAATTTTCATAAAGATTTCAGAAAGCATTTTCTAAAAGCATAGCATGTTAAAATAGAGTATAGTTTACAAGTCATGCATATGAATCATACATTCTAGTAATTCATCTGAGATGCATATAGTTGATGTTAATGCATTATAGCACTAGTACATTCACATGTAAGCTTTTCAGAAAAAGGTTTTAAAGTATTAGTTCATAAAAGCATGACATGATTGCATCGAAATGTATATATGGTTAATATTTGTGCGTGACATGTTTATATAGAAGTAACACTTTGTAAAATACTTGTGCATGATAGCATGATTTTATTTAAATGTATATATATCAATGACCATTGTATGAGTTGTATGTTTACTTATAAAGAACCTATTGTAAGGATGCTAGAATATGAAGATATGATAACATATGCATGTATACATAGTTGTTTATAGTGGATTAAATGTTTGACAGAAATAATATCTTAGTATAACCGATTTGATGATATTTCAAGACAGTAAAAGAAAGAAAGTCATTATAATTATCTAATCCAGACTAGCTCAGAGTATACAGAAAGGTAAAGAGAAGAATCAGAGTAGCGCAGCAGAAGTGTGATGGATCTTAATCTGTTAGTTAGTAAACTAGAACTTGATGTATTTAATATGAGTGATTATTATGGATGTAGTAAACATAAGTTAAAGTATGTATGTGGGTGTTCAGATAAAAAGATCAGTAGCAAGTTATATGGAAATAAAATGGATAAAAGTAATATGGCTAAATCAGACTTGTAAATATTTGCATGGTCACGTAGACGGTTTAGGTTAATACAAAAACATGATTTAGACTTTGCATCTGTTTGATGCTCAATGAATGAGCATAGTTACTTACTGAGTCTTATGACTCACACCCCAACAGTGTTTGAGTTTTGCAGGTTGGTGACCTGATCGGTCAACCACAGTCTTCAGAGCTTGAGGAGCCGAGTAGCAGCATTGCAGTCAGCCAGTCACCAGATCTTGGGAGTATTAGAGTCAAGTTGTACAAGTGTAGTTGTAAAAGAATTTGTGTTGTATAAGTTAACTGTAAAATTTTTATTTATACGTATTTTTGGGCATAGAGCCCAGTTGGATTATGACTTGAGTTGATTATTTAGTGTTAGACTGTGTGTTGGGTCCTATAGGTTGTATTGAGATGCTGGACATTGATCCAGGTTGCATGACTTTTAATAGAGGTCATGCCGAATTTTCGTCAAGAGTCAGACTTATGGAGGCAGGATTAGCCTGTCTCCTGCCGGTAGCATCCTGGCTTAGGCAGGATGTTACAAAGATGGTATCAGAGCATAGGTTTATAGAGTGTCGGTGACTGCAGCTGCTGGCTATTCGGCTATCTCAGTGTGTATGTGTTTTTTTTAGACCGTATCGGTCTTTGTTTGATGTTTGGTTTTCAGTCTTTGTTGGTTGTTTGATGAATGGTTTCAGTATGCCCAGGTCAGGATTCGAGGACGAATCCTATATAGGGGGGGTGAATGTAATGACCCCAGTTGTTTAGTTCACTTTAAGGCGTTCGAATTTCCTTTTCTCTTACGGGATGGTAAATAATTATCGTACCAACTAGGAATAATAAATAGTTATTTTTACCAAACTTAATTTTATTGTTTTTGTTATCTTAAATTGGGTCTAATATTAGATGAGAAGAAAAAGAGATTAGGCCCAACAATTAGCCAAGTAAAAGAGAGAAAGCCCAAGCTCATTACCTAGAAATTTCTACACACTCACACATATTCTAGATACACACACACACGCACAGCTCACACAGTTTCTAAAAAAAAAACAGTCACGATAAGAAGCAGAACAAGGAGAGAGCAGAAAGAGGAGGAATCGAATAGAGAGATAGCAGAGAGGGAGAGGGACCGAGAGAAGGCACATAAGAAAACAGATGAGAGACAGAATAGAGAGATGAGCAGAGGCAGAAAGCAGTGAGCAGAGACAGGAAGCGAGGGAGAGAGTCGAAGGAAGAAGAAGAAGAATGAGACAACCAAAAACCAGGGAGTTTAATTCAGTTCAACACAAGGTTGTTAAAGGCGAGAGGCGCACCGAGGCGATCAGAGCCAAAAAAGCGAGGCGCGATGCGAGGGGCGCGAGGCGCACGCCTCACAGACACGAGGTGCACGTTTATTAATAATAATTTTAAATTTGTAATATATGTATCATAAACTTGTAAATATAAAAAATAATAATAAATAGATAATAATATTTTGACATATACTCTACTTTATATTACTTCTACTTGTCTAATTTATAATACTTGACAAAATATGCACAATTCAAAACTTCAAATTCTTGAAAATTATAAAAACAAGCGTAATTAAAAATATGCATAGTTGAAGTTGAAGAAAATGAAAAACAACAAGCATTAAAAAAACATCTGCTGAAAAAATATAACTGAAAAATAATCATTAATAAAGAAAATATAAAAGAAAGAATCGTAGATAAAGAAAATGGAAAAAATAAAGAAAAAAAGATGAAGAAAGAAACAGAGCTAAAAAAAGTTCAGAATAAAAAGAACTGTAAAAGAAAAAAGAAATACAAATGTAAAAGAAATAAATGTAAATAAAAAAATGAAAAAAAAGAAAAGAAAGAAACAGAACTGAAAAATATAAAAAAGAAAAATAAAACAGAACTGTAAAAGAAAAAATAAACATATTTGTAAAAGAAAGAATCGTAAATAAAGAAAATGAAAAAATAGAAAAAAGATGAAGAAAGAAACAGATTTGGAAAAAAAAAAGTAAAAAAACTGATGAAAAAACCATAAAACCATGATGCGCGCGCCTCGCTGCGCCTCGCGCCTCACTGCGCCTCGTGCGCCTCGCTGCGCCTCACGTCGCCTCGCTGGAGTCGCCTCGCCTCGAGCAGTAAGATGCACATCGGCGATCGCCTCGTGCGCCTCTCGCCTCGAGGCGCGCCTCAGTGCGCCTCTAACAACACTTGTTCAACAGCTTCAGTGTTTATAGATGCATGAGGAAATCCAAGTAAGTACACTATGTGATGATTTTCTTGAGTTTTGATTGAATTTGATAAATTGGGGGTTCTTGGATTAATTTCAAAATTGAATTACAGATAGTAAAGAAGAGTATATTAGAGTGATTTAAAACTGATTTTAACCTTGGAATTGAAGGGAATTAACCGGATTAAAGTAATTGGAGATTTGGGGAAGAAAAAAAAAAGACATGAACCCTGGGATTGGATTTTTTTTATGTGCAATGTAGTGATGAGATGGATATGTTTTATGTGCGTTCTTGGTAATCAAGAAATAAAATAAATGACGTTCTGATTTTGTGTGTGTGTGTCTATATATATATACGGCTGTGGTGTAGAGAGAAATAGAAGTAGTAGTAGTGGAGAGGATGGAAGCAGTGGATGAGACAGAAACAGTAGGGGCAGTGGAACTAGTGGCTGTAGTAGTAAAATGATTTGTGAAGATGTTATATGATGGTCAATGAGAATGAAATTAATGAGAATATATGATTGTTAGATGTATCAGTTTGGGGAGTATGAAATTGGAATCATTGGGTTGGTGTGCACAGACCTAAGTTTCAGAAACTGATATGTATTTAGTTTATGGATATGTGTTTGCTGGTTATGAGGATGAAGTCAATGTGTTGAAATCAACTTTGGGAGGATATAAGATTGCATATGTAGAATTAGAGGTAAATATGACCATGAATGAGTGTGAATGAATGAATAAGTAGTATGATCCTGTATAAAAAGGACAGGAAAATGAAATAAATCAGTGTGTAGTGAGCTGAGAAAATTTCTAGAAAAGAAAAGAGCATGCACTGGTGATAATTTCCTGAATTTGAAACCAATACAGGCCTTAACCTCCGAAATCAGGCCTTAAATGATAAGTCTGAAAAGTAATCAGACCCTGCAGTGACAGTGAGTCAGAACCTAGAAAGTCAGACCTTAGCTAAACAGATCCTTCTTTGATCAGACCCTGAATGATCACCCTCTGCTCATGACTAAGCCCCTGAAGTTAGACCCTGCTCAGCCTCTGACCAGTCACCATTTCAGACCCTGAGACACCTAAAACCAATCAGAACTTAATCAGTAAGTAATATTAGACCTTGAGAACTGGGAGTTGAGTCCGACCCTGGTAAGGTATAATAGAAGGATAACTTTTACAGAATATAACTTTATATGTATGTGTAAGTGCATGCATTTGCATACGTACGGAGTATGAACATATATTGCATAAAGAAGAGTAAGCATTAGCATGATGAGCATGAATAAAAGAATAATGCATTGTGCATGCATATTATATAATCTTTCCAGAACTAAAGCTGAGAACGATTTTGAAATACAGAGGGTTTTAAAGAAAATTTCAGATGTTTTTAAAAGAAATAGTTTTCAGAAAATGTTTCTTATAGTTTTGAGATACAAAACGTGATTTTATGGTTTTCGGGGCATGAGGTAAAAACTCACCCCAGTATGTAACTTGAGATACAGTTCGGAATTGACGGATACTTTGGAATTGACGGATATAGTAGCATGTGCACATGTGGATGGCTGAGGGGACGCTCTCAGATCCTCGAGCAGGACTAGGGACCACAGAGTCCCGAAATCCTGATTTCAGAACTTGGTGGCTACACTGCGAGTTGAGTTATGGTCCTGGGTGTAGAGCTCTTTATGTTGCCAATTGAGTGTTTGTCCTGGACGTAGGGTACCACCAGTTCTAGAGATGCCCAGTTGAGTTATGGTCATGGGCATCGAGTACACCCAGTTGAGTTATGGTCCTGGGTGTAGAGCAGTTTTCAGTTTTCAGATTTTCAGTACACAGTTTTCAAATTTTCAGTGACTAGATTTCAGAAACCAGATTATAGTACACGGTTTTCAGAAACAGAGTTTAGAAACAGTTTTTCAGATTTCAGTTTTTAGATACAGATCACAGTTTTCAAGTGTAGTTTTCAGTCTTCAGAAACAGTTTTCAGAAAGAGCTTTTAGAAAAGAAAGTTTCCAGAAATAGCAGTTTTATAAGAGATTCAGAATTTTTAAGCAGTAACCAGTTTTTAAGTAAAGTTTTCAACAGAGAATTTTCATAAAGATTTCAGAAAGCATTTTCTAAAAGCATAGCATGTTAAAGTAGAGTATAGTTTACAAGTCATGCATATGAATCATACATTCTTGTAATTCATCTGAGATGCATATAGTTGATGTTAATGCATTATAGCACTAGTACATTCACATGTAAGTTTTTCAGAAAAAGGTTTTAAAGTAATATTTCATAAAAGCATGACATGATTGCATCGAAATTATATATGGTTAATATTTGTGCGTGACATGTTTATATAGAAGTAACACTTTGTAAAATACTTGTGCATGATAGCATGATTTTATTTAAATGTATATATATCAATGACCATTGTATGAGTTGTATGTTTACTTATAAAGAACCTATTGTAAGGATGCTAGAATATGAAGATATGATAACATATGCATGTATACATAGTTGGTTATAGTGGATTAAATGTTTGACATAAATAATATCTTAGTATAACCGATTTGATGATATTTCAAGACAGTAAAAGGAAGAAAGTCATTATAATTATCTAATCCAGACTAGCTCAGAGTATACAGAAAGGTAAAGAGAAGAATCTGAGTAGCGCAGCAGAAGTGTGATGGATCTTAATCTGTTAGTTAGTAAAGTAGAACTTGATGTATTTAATATGAGTGATTATTATGGATGTAGTAAACAGAAGTTAAAGTATGTATGTGGGTGTTCAGATAAAAAGATAAGTAGCAAGTTATATGGAAATAAAATGGATAAAAGTAATATGGCTAAATCAGACTTGTAAATATTTGCATGTACATATAGACGGTTTAGGTTAATACAAAAACAGGATTCAGACTTTGCATGTGTTTGATGCTCAAGAAATGAGCATAGTTACTTACTGAGTCTTATGACTCACATCCCAACAGTGTTTGAGTTTTGCAGGTTGGTGACCTGATCTGTCAACCACTCACACCCCAACAGTGTTTGAGTTTTGCAGGTTGGTGACCTGATCGGTCAACCACAGTCTTCAGAGCTTGAGGAGCCGGGTAGCAGCATTGCAGTCAGCCAGTCACCAGATCTTGGGAGTATTAGAGTCAAGTTGTATAAGTGTAGTTGTAAAAGAATTTGTGTTGTATAAGTTAACTGTAAAAGTTTTTATTTATACGCATTTTTGGGCATAGAGCCCAGTTGGATTATGACTTGAGTTGATTATTTAGTGTTAGACTGTGTGTTGGGCCCTATATGTTGTATTGAGATGCTGGATTTGGATCCAGGTTGCATGATTTTTAGTAGAGGTCATGCCGAATTTTCATCAAGAGTCAGGCTTATGGAGGCAGGATTAGCCTGTCTCCTTCCGGTAGCATTCTGACTTAGGCGGGATGTTACAATAGTTAGTGGGTTTTTTGCTTATTTTATTTCTAATTATGGACTTATGTGCAATATTAACATTAATGGGCTTTGTTTTTGATTTGGGCCCACTAATGAATATTAGGCCCATCTCTAAATATGGCCCATTAGCCCATTAAGTCGTCTTCCAAATTTTCCCTAAGCTTGGGGAAAATTCTTTTCTAAGTTACCAAGATACGATTTTAACAATGTTGTAAGATTTTTTATCATTACAACTCTCCCTCCTTAAAAATATGTTGTCTTCGAATCTAAATAAACTAGAAGCTTAAAACATACATTCATTCTCGAACAACTAGGGAAATGTCTTTGCATAACCTCTTTAGATTCCCAAGTCGCGGCTTGCCTTTTATGGTGCTGCCACACTACCTTAACTGATGGCACCCCTTTGGATCACAATTTCCTCGTCTCTCTAATTATAATTGCTACTAGGCACTCCACAAATAAATATTGACTTGTATCAATTGTCTTAGGCTCCAACACATGAGATTAATCATGCAAATACTTGTGTATCATGGTTACATGGAAAATAGAATGGATCTTATCTATGTTAGGTGGAAGCACCAGTTCATATGCTCTTTTTCCAACCCTACGAAGTATCTGAAATGGCCCAATATACCTAGGGCTAAACTTGTCCCTCTTGCCAAATCCCATAACTCCCTTAAAAGAGGAAACCTTCAAGAACATCGAGTCTCATTCCTGTAGGCACTGCATTTTTGCATATAAGTCCCGATGATGAGTCTCATATAGATTACATGTAGCAAATCATTGGAGCTCGGAACCGTAGGTCCATTTGGTCCCCGTGCTAGCTCGATTACATGTAGCAAATCAAATATAATTAGATTGTCTAATTATATTCTCACATTATATTTATTTATATATTATTAATAAGATTAATAATATTTATTGTCATAAAATGAAAACTATGTTAAATTAGTTTAATTTAATGTTTTCTAGAATTCTTTGATTATGAGATAATCAAGTCTTGATTATGAGATAATCAAGTTAGTAATAATAATGAGATAATTACTACAACATGATTGAAGGTAAATAAATCATTATTAATATCTTGATTTTTATTTTCCATTGGAGACAAAGCCATATGGCTTACCATGTCATCCAAGCAATTATGTCTATTAGGTGGCTTGGATACACCTAATAGTTTTGTCATTAGCTAATGCATTTTATGCTTTGGTATGGCCTCCACATTTATGTGTTTGCTATTGAAAGAAAGCATTGAATGCTTAATGACAAAGCTATTGTCTTTAGCTTAACATTTCTTACGCTTTGGTATGACATTCACGTTTTTGTGTTGGCCATTGCAAGAAAGCATTAGATGCTTAATGACAAGGTTATTTGGCTTGTGTAAGAGAATATAATCTCTACCATTTCTCTCACTTCCTAAGGTTAACACTTTGCATTCATTCACACAATTGTTGTGAGAAACGATTTGAGAGAAAATAGAGAGAGTTCTAGCATTCACAAGTGTTGTGAAATTCCTAAAGACAAACACCATTGTGACATCTTAAATCTCTAAATAGTTTAGAGGTTTAATCTTTGTGAGTGAAGCCCACACTTCGATTTGTTGGTTTCGAGTCATAGTTCGGAAGATCGAGTGGTTGATCTAAGTGTTGGACACCAAAGGATTGATCTTAGCTACTATAACAAAGGGAGAAGGCGAAGAAAATTTTGAAGATCCATACCGGACCCGGTGCCACCACAAGCAACTTTCGCCCCGCTAAGGAAAGTCGTTTCCTACAATTGGTATCAGAGCTTCAGGTTGAAAAGTTTTCTTAACACTTTCTTTTTTAAGTTTAAGTTTTAATAATTTATATTAGATATAAATTATTAATATGCATGTTGTGATGATTAGGCACAATTAGATTCATGAGATGAATGGTTTTTAATGTTCATGTGATGAATGTTTACTTTGATTCATGTGATGAATGTATTGCGTTGATCGTTTATTTTTCCGGCTCTTATTTTTAGTATTGGAAATGTAAGACCATAAGGTCATATTCTTTCAAGTGTTGTAAGTTCATTTCCTTTGTAATAAGTCCATTTTGGAACTCAATTTGTAACTTGGAGGAGCCAATGCCACAAAGGACTCCTTACGAACCTATTTCGCGAAGAACTCAACAACATACCATAGAGCAAGATTTGAAGACCAAAAGATGCCTTGGATTTACTGTACTAATTATATTAGTATTTTCAAAAAAAACATAAGAGCCCGGTTAACGTAATTTATGTATGTATCTGAAACTTCATTCCGTTACGAGTCCGTAGAAAAAAACGGGGACCAAAACGGACTCCGGAAGCTCCAGAACGGAGTAAATAAAGTACCAGTGTTTTGACATCAGACTGATTGCGTTCGAACTTCAAACGCAACTCAAACGTTTTGCTACTTCCTGGAAAATATTCGAACGCCTAGAGAACGCTACACGAACGTTTTCAGCCCAGACCTGGGCACATGTCATATAGCCTAGGGTGCCTACTCTTGCATTTTCACATGCCATAACATGTAGACATGCATGATATTCAAGTTATAAAATATGATTTTATGTAAATTTAAAAGTTAAATTAGAATATAAGATGAATGTAAACAATTAATAAGATTAATTGGTTTAAAGGTTTAAAAATTAGGAATTCAAGTTTAAGAACAAATGGACATTATGAGTACATTATTTTCTTTGGTATATCGGATGGAAACCCGATATAAATTCCATAGCCGCGCTTCCGAATGGACGGTAATTTGGTTTGCACTCGGGATACAATTCCACGTACTTTCGAGTAAATAACGTACTTTTATCTATTAAATGGTTTAATGACATATAGTCCATTAGTTGAATTCTAAAATTTTAAAACCTATAAGTGAACTAATATTTTAATAGTTAAAATTGATTAGATCACTTAAGAAAACTTGATTAAATTAGTTTAATTAAGTTAATTGGTTAGTATAGACTAATTAGGATTAGTGAATAAAATTTTAAAAGTTAAAATTGGTTAGATCAA
The DNA here is from genome assembly GCA_019454045.1 of Zanthoxylum bungeanum. NCBI lineage: Eukaryota > Viridiplantae > Streptophyta > Magnoliopsida > Sapindales > Rutaceae > Zanthoxylum > Zanthoxylum bungeanum. The sequence continues at coordinate 22,788 of SKCR01023453.1, read as the reverse complement.
TATATCATCAACTAGTATTAATTAAGGTTATGACTTTAGCCGAGCATAATCTAAGATTCAAAAAATACTAGTGAGATAGAAACCTTACTTTTTTTAATATTGAGTGGGAGAGGGGTATACCACAATATATCCTGCGATCTTCATTGTTATCCAGAAACGTGAGATTCAATAGGCGCTTCGAGACGGCTTTGCTTTCGCCCCCCTACGGATGGTGTCCTTTTTGGGTCAATATCAGGTTTGGATTCCAAAAGGATAGGGACTCTAGATGTATCTGGTGATTTGACCTACCCTACGGCGACACTTCACTAGTTAAGTCCAAGGGTTCCAAAATAATGGGTCACACTCACAAAGGAATGATTAAGTTGTTAATCAAAGCTTCCTTGATCAAAATAACGGTAGTTGATTAATATAGGAATAAGAGTTATTTCAGATATATTAATCAATTGAGAATGTCTCAATCTATCATGCGAATACTTGACCTACCATACGGCGGCACTTATTTGTGGGATGATAGATAATCGTGGCATAGTAATTATTTTAGGTTTCTAATTCATTATACATTCATCATGCATCATGTTTAATTTTATGCCTAAATGTTTGACAATTTTAATATGCGATGAATGAATATTGAATGCCCGTTTATTATTTTTCAGCCATGGCATCTGCAATAATCTCCATTATCAAACAACAAGAAAAATTAACCGGGGATAATTATGTGAAATGGAAAAGTGACATGAATGATATCTTGGTCTGTGAAGACCTTAAATTTATCCTACTGGAGGAATGGCCTCCTGAGCCAGCACCTAATGCTGGCAGAGCTGCACGTAATGCCTATAATAATTGGATTAAAGTTGATGAGAAAGCCCATAGCTATTTGATAGCATCCATGTCTGAGGTTCTTGCTGCACAGCATGAGCCTATGGCGACAGCATCAATGATTATGTAGTCATTACAGAACATGTTTGGGAAACCTTCAAACCGACAACAACATGAGGCAATTGCCTCTGTATTGACCACTAGAATGAAGGACGACACATCAGTCTGAGACCATGTGTTAAGGATGATGGCTCATCTTAATATGGCTGAAACCCATGGTGCACGTATTGATATGCAAAGCCAGGTGACAATGATCATGGAAACCCTTCCGAAGAGTTTCCTGCAGTTTAAGAGCAACTGTTCTATGAACAAGTTGACTTTCACATTGACTGAATTACTGAATGAACTCACCAATTACGAGTCCGTTATGAACGGTCCTCGTAGGCCCAATGCTGAGGCAAATATTTCCGAATCTTCTAAATCTGCAAAGAAGAAGAAGAAAGGCATTTGGAAGGCAAAGGAAAAACCAATGAAAAGAATAACAATAAAAGCTCCAAAGGAACCAATACCAAAGGAAAATGTTTCCATTGTGAACAACAAGGCCATTGGAAAAGGAATTTTCCAAAATACCTTGCAGAGCTTAAAGAGAAGAAGAATACAGGTAAATATGATTTACTTGTCATTGAGTCTCTTTTGGTGGAGGATGATAAATCCATATGGATTGTTGATTCTGGTGCCACTAACCATGTTTGTTGTTCTTTGCAGCTACTTGACTCATGGAGGGACCTTACTGAAGGTAGCTTTACCATGAGAGTTGGGACAGAGGATGCTGTTTCAGCAAGAGCAGTGGGAGTTTCAAATTTGAATTTTAATAAAAGTTATTTATGTTTGAATGGTGTGCTATATATTCCTGGTTTTCGCAGGAATTTGATTTCTTTAACAAAACTTATGGAATGTGGTTTTTCTGTTTCGTTTAATAATAAGTCAGTTATTATTAGTAGAAATGGATTAAATTTATGCACGGAAACTCCGAAAATAATCTATATGTATTAAGGCCGTTAATGCATGAATCACTGCTTAATACTGAAATGTTTAAGATTGAAAGATCTAAAAACTAAACGGCAAAAGATTTCTCATGATGATACCTGTTTATGGCACCTTAGACTTGGTCACATTAACCTTTACCGGATAGATAGATTAATTAAGAATGGAGTTTTAAATCAGTTAAAACTTGGTACTTTACATGTTTGCGAATCCTGTCTAGAAGGCAAAATGACCAAGAGACCTTTTACTAGAAAAGGGATAAGAGCCAAAGAAACTCTTGAGCTAATAAATTTGGATGTTTGCGGACCGATGAATGTAAAAGCCCGAGGTGGTTTTGAATACTTTGTCACTTTCATTGATGATTATTCCAGATATGGGTATGTTTACCTAATGCAGAACAAGTCAGATACATTTGAAAAGTTCAAAGAGTATCGTGCTGAGGTTGAGAACCAGTTAGGTAAAAGCATCAAAATACTACGATCAGATCGTGGAGGAGAATACCTTGATAGAGATTTCGAGGAATTCTTAGTTGAGCATGGAATTGTTTCATAACTCACAGCACCTGGAACACCACAATAAAATGGTGTTGCAGAAAGGAGAAATCGAACCCTACTAGACATGATAAGATCAATGTTTAGTTATAGCACTCTACCTAGTTCATTCTGAGGGTATGCATTGCAAACTGCAATGTATATCCTGAATGTAGTTCATTCTAAGTCTGTTTCTAAAACTCCCTTAGAGTTGTGGAATGGTCGTAAAGCAAGTTTGCGATGTTTTCGCATATGGGGGTGTCCGGCACATGTGCTAAAGAACAATATTACTAAGTTGTAACTACGTTCACAGATGTGCCTATTTGTAGGCTATCCTAAGGAAACTAGGGGTGGATTCTTTTATAGTCCAGAAGATAATAAAGTATTTGTGTCGACAAATGCTACATTTCTTGAGGAGGACTATATGAGAGAGTTCAAACCTTGAAGTAAAGTGTTACTTTAGGAGTTACTTGTTGGTACGACCAGTACACCATTGTCAAATGTTGACAAAGACATAACACCTTCTACATCTGAAAGTCAGATGTAAGTTTATCAGGATACCATACCACCTAGACGTAGTGGGAGGATTGTAAGACAACCTGAACGCTATCTAGGAAATGCTGAGGTGCAAGTTGTTGCATCTTGTGATGCTATAGATGATCCATTGAACTATCATAGTGCAATGGAAAATACTAATAAAGAGGAATGGATCAAAGCCATGAACCTCGATATGAAGTCTATGTACTCTAACTCAATCTGGGAACTTGTAGACCAACCTAATGGAGTAAAACCCATAGGTTGCAAGTGGATCTACAAGAGAAAAAGAGGAATAGATGGGAAAGTATAGACTTTCAAGGCTAGGCTAGTGGGAAAGGGTTATACCCAAAAAGAGGGAGTTGACTATGAAGAAACTTTCTCACTAGTAGCCATGCTTAAATCCATCAGGATTCTTCTTTCCATTGCCGCATATTATGACTATGAGATTTGGTAAATGGATGTCAAGACTGCCTTCTTGAATGGTAATCTTGATGAGAGTATCTATATGGTACAACCAGAGGGGTTCATTACCCAAGGTCAAGAGCAAAAAGTTTGCAAATTGCAAAGGTCCATTTATGAACTTAAGCAAGCATCTAGATCTTGGAACATTAAGATTTGATACTACGATCAAGTCTTATAAATTTGAGCAGAACATCGATGAGCCTTGTGTCTACAAGTGCATCATTGATGGGAAGGTGGTTTTCCTTGTGTTATACGTTGATGATATTTTACTCATTGGGAATGATGTAAAGAAATTATCAGACGTGAAAATCTGGCTAGCTAACCAATTCCAAATGAAAGATTTGGGAGAGGTAAGTTATGTACTTGGGATCCAGATCATTCGGGATTGTAAGAAACGACTGTTAGCAATGTCTCAAGCAACCTATATCGACAAGATTCTTGTGCGATTTGGTATGCAGAATTCCAAGAAAGGTAATTTACCTTTCAGACATGGGATTCATTTGTCTAAGGAACAGTCTCTTAAGACACCTCAAGGAATTGAGGAGATGAGACATATACCATATGCTTCAGCAGTTAGAAGTCTTATGTATGCTATGTTATGCACGAGACCAGACATCTGTTTTGCAGTGGGAATAGTCTGTAGGTTTCAATCCAACCCAGGATTAGATCATTGGGTAGCGGTGAAACATATTCTCAAGTATCTTCGGAGAACGAGAAATTATATGCTTGTATATACAAGTCGGGATATGATTCTGAGAGGATATACTGACTCTGATTTTCAGACGGATGTCGATTCTAGGAAATCAACATCTGGATCAGTGTTCACCCTAGGTGGTGGGGCTGTAGTATGGAGGAGCATTAAGCAATCTTGTATTGCTGACTCCACCATGGAGGCTGAATATGTAGCAGCTTGTGAAGCAGCTAAGGAAACAGTCTGGCTCTGTAAGTTATTGGCAGATCTGGAAGTTGTTCCAGATATGGATAAACCACTCACACTTTATTGCGATAATAGTGGTGCGGTGGCGAACTCCAAAGAAGCAAGAAGCCACAAGAGGGGTAAGCATATTGAGAGGGAATATCACCTTATCAGGGAGATAGTGCAGAGATGAGATGTCACTGTCACACAGATTACATCTGCAGACAACCTGACTAATCCGTTTACAAAGACCTTATCGGCTAAAGTATTTGAAGGTCACCTAAATGGTTTAGGATTACATGACATGTCTCATTTGTTCTAGTCCAAGTGGGAGATTGTTGGGATTTATGTCCTAGAGCTTCATGTATTGTAAACAAAATTGATTTTTGTAATAATAATAAATGCATTATTCATTTTATCAAAGTTATTTGATTTATATCACATATTGTCCAATTGTCTTGTTTACCTTGATTACTCTTGTACCTTTAGACTTAGTGTATGTTTGATGCACAAGAGGATTTAAGTCTAAAGTTAGTAATCTAAATAGTCCATAGAGAGCAAACAAAGAGGGTACTTTGTTTGTGGTATATCTATAGTTGCGGTCCATTCTATACTTGTATGACGACCTTGATCCGGGATCGTTCATGTAGTGACATGGGAATAGAGGCACCTTGTATGATAAGATCATATAGGACTGGACTCAGATAAATATGAATTTCTTTTAATATCCGTTAACCAAAGAAATTCATTTTATCTATATGTATTAAGGCCGTTAATGCATGAATCACTGCTTAATACTGAAATGTTTAAGATTGAAAGATCTAAAAACTAAACAGCAAAAGATTTCTCATGATGATACCTATTTATGGCACCTTAGACTTGGTCACATTAACCTTTACCGGATAGATAGATTAATTAAGAACAGAGTTTTAAATCAGTTAAAACTTGGTACTTTACCTGTTTGCGAATCCTGTCTAGAAGGCAAAATGACCAAGAGACCTTTTACTGGAAAAGGGATAAGAGCCAAAGAAACTCTTGAGCTAATACATTCGGATGTTTGCGGACCGATGAATGTAAAAGCCGAGGTGGTTTTGAATACTTTGTCTCTTTCATTGACAATTATTCCAGATATGGGTATATTTACCTAATGCAGAACAAGTCAGATACATTTGAAAAGTTCAAAGAATATCGTGCTGAGGTTGAGAACCAGTTAGGTAAAAGCATCAAAATTATACGATCAGATCGTGGAGGAGAACAGATCGTGGAGGAGAATACCTTGATAGAGATTTCGAGGAATTCTTAGTTGAGCATGGAATTGTTTCACAACTCACAGCACCTGGAACACCACAAAAAAATGGTGTTGCAGAAAGGAGAAATCGAACCCTACTAGACATGATAAGATCAATGTTTAGTTATAGCACTCTACCTAGTTCATTCTGAGGGTATGCATTGCAAACTGCGATGTATATCCTGAATATAGTTCCTTTTAAGTCTGTTTCTAAGACTCCCTTAGAGTTGTGGAATGGTCGTAAAGCTAGTTTGCGATATTTTCGCATATGAGGGTGTCCGACACATGTGCTAAAGAACAATATTACTAAGTTGGAATCACGTTCACATGTGTGCCTATTTGTAGGCTATCCTAAGGAAACTAGGGGTGGATTCTTTTATAGTCCAGAAGATAATAAAGTATTTGTGTCGACAAATGCTACATTTCTTGAGGAGGACTATATGAGAGAGTTCAAACCTTGAAGTAAAGTGTTACTTGAGGAGTTACTTGTTGGTATGACCAGTACACCATTGTCAAATATTGACAAAGACATAACATCTCCTACATCTGAAAGTCAAATGCAAGTTTATCAGGATACCATACCACCTAGACGTTGTGGGAGGATTGTAAGACAACCTGAACACTATCTAGGAAATGGTGAGGTGTAAGCTGTTGCATCTTGTGATGGTATAGATGATCCATTGACTTATCATAGTGCAATGGAAGATACTAATAAAGAGGAATGGCTCAAAGCCATGAACCTCAATACGGAGTCTATGTACTCTAACTCAATCTGGGAACTTGTAGACCAACCTAATGCAGTAAAACCCATAGGTTGCAAGTGGATCTACAAGAGAAAAAGAGGAATAGATTGGAAAGTACAGACTTTCAAGGCTAGTCTAGTGGCAAAGGGTTATACCCAAAAAGAGGGAGTTTCCTATGAAGAAACTTTCTCGCCAGTAGCCATGCTTAAATCCATCAGGATTCTTCTCTCCATTGCCGCATATTATGACTATGAGATTTGGTAAATGGATGTCAAGACTGCATTCTTGAATGGTAATCTTGATAAAAGTATCTATATGGTACAACAAGAGGGGTTCATTACCCAAGGGCAAGAGAAAAAAGTTTGCAAATTACAAAGGTCCATTTATGGACTTAAGCAAGCATCTAGATCTTGGAACATAAGATTTGATACTACGATCAAGTCTTATAAATTTGAGCAGAACATCGATGAGCCTTGTGTCTACAAGCGCATCATTGATGGGAAGGTGGTTTTCCTTGTGTTATACGTTGATGATATTTTACTCATTGGGAATGATGTAAGATATTATCAGACGTGAAAATCTGGCTAGCTAACAAATTCCAAATGAAAGATTTGGGAGAGGCAAGTTATGTACTTGGGATCCAGATCACTCAGGATCGCAAGAAACGACTGTTAGCAATGTCTCAAGCAATCTATATCGACAAGATTCTTGTGCGATTTGGTATGCAGAATTCCAAGAAAGGTAATTTACCTTTCAGACATGGGATTCATTTTTCTAAGGAACAGTCTCCTAAGACACCTCAAGGAATTGAGGAGATGAGACATATACCATATGCTTCAGCAGTTGGAAGTCTTATGTATGCTATGTTATGAACGAGACCAGACATCTATTTTGCAGTGGGAGTAGTCAGTAGGTTTCAATCCAACCCAGGATTAGATCATTGGGTAGCGGTGAAACATATTCTCAAGTATCTTCGGAGAACGAGAAATTATATGCTTGTATATACAAGTCAGGATATGATTCTGAGAGGATATACTGACTCTGATTTTCAGACGGATGTCGATTCTAGGAAATCAACATCTGGATCAGTGTTCACCCTAGGTGGTGGGGTTGTAGTATGGAGGAGCATTAAGCAATCTTGTATTGCTGACTCCACCATGGAGGCTGAATATGTAGCAGCTTGTGAAACAGCTAAGGAAACAGTATGGCTCTGTAAGTTCTTGGCAGATCTGGAAGTTGTTCCAGATATGGATAAACCACTCACACTTTATTGTGATAATAGTGGTGGGGTGGTGAACTCCAAAGAACCAAGAAGCCACAAGAGGGGTAAGCATATTGAGAGGAAATATCACCTCATCATGGAGATAGTGCAGAGAGGAGATGTCGCTGTCACACAGATTCCATCCGCAGACAACCTGACTGATCCGTTTACAAAGACCTTATCGGCTAAAGTATTTGAAGGTCACTTAAATGGTTTAGGATTACATGACATGTCTCATTTGCTCTAGTCCAAGTGGGAGATTGTTGGGATTTATGTCCTAGAACTTCATGTATTGTAAACGGAATTGATTTTTGTAATAATAATAAATGCATTATTCATTTTATCAAAGTTGTTTGATTTATATCGCATATTGTCCAATTGTCTTATTTACCTTGATTACTTTTGTACCTTTAGACTTAGTGTATGTTTGATGCACAAGAGGATTTAAGTATAAAGTTAGTAATCTAAATAGTCCATAGAGAGCAAACAAAAAGGGTACTTTGTTTGTGGTATATCTATAGCTGCGGTCCATTCTATACTTGTATGACGACCTTGATCCGGGATCGTTCATGTAGTGACATGGGAATGGAGGCATCTTATATGATAATATCATATAGGACTGGACTCAGATAAATACGAATTTCTTTTAATATCAATTAAACAAAGAAATTCCTTTTATCTAATAGATGGTCATATATGGATTCGATCTTAATCCTGAGTGTATTACAAACTCCTGCATGACAGGCTATGTCCTTTGATTTACTATGGTGAGGTTGGTGTTGCATTCCCGGCCAATAACTACGTATTTTGGGGATATGGTTTTGTATGTAGCTGGGAACGTTTTACATAGATATGGAATTCACTCATTCTTACGAGAAACAGATGAATATCTCTTTTAATAGTTGATTCAGGACTTGAACAATTATTACGAATAGAAAGTATTTTATATTCATAATTGTTATGAATTAATTGTTCATTATAGAATCAATAATGCTTAAGAGACAAAATATTTAGAGGGGTTTAACGGACTTATGACGCAGCTCTATTTATGATATATTTGTGAAGGGCTATATCCATATGTAATGACTATATCGATGGACACCGAAAATGTTGGGTTTACTTAATCCATCTACGGTAATGAGAGTTCAACTTCGAGTTTTTAGTAGAATAATGTGGAGTTAATAATTTGTAATATTTGATTAAAGAGTTTAATTAATATTTCGAAATTATTGCGACTCGGAACCGTAGGTCCATTTGGTCCCCGTGCTAGCTCGATTTACTGTAGCAAACATAATATAATTAGATTATCTAATTATATGCTCACATTATATTTATTTATATATTATTAATAAGATTAATAATATTTATTGTCACAAATGAAAACTATGTTAAATTAGTTTAACTTAATGTTTTCTAGAATTCTTTGATTATGAGATAATCAAGTTAGTAATAATTATGAGATAATTACTACAACATGATTGAAGGTAAATAAATCATTATTAATATATTGATTTTTATTTACCATTGGAGACAAAGCCATATGGCTTACCATGTCATCCAAGCAATTATGTCTATTAGGTGGCTTGGATACACCTAATAGTTTTGTCATTAGCTAATGCATTTTATGCTTTGGTATGGCCTCCACATTTATGTGTTTGCCATTGAAAGAAAGCATTGAATGCTTAATGACAAAGCCATTGTCTTTAGCTTAACATTTCTTATGCTTTGGTATGGCATTCAAATTTTTGTGTTGGCCATTGCAAGAAAGCATTAGATGCTTAATGACAAGGTTAGTTGGCTTGTGTAAGAGAATATAATCTCTTCCATTTCTCTCACTTCCTAAGGTTAACACTTTGCATTCATTCACAAAATTGTTGTGAGAAAAGATTTGACAGAAAATAGAGAGAGTTCTAGCATTCACAAGTGTTGTGAAATTCCTAAAGACAAACACCATTGTGACATCTTAAATCTCTAAATAGTTTAGAGGTTTAATCTTTGTGAGTGAAGCCCACACTTCGATTTGTTGATTTCGAGTCATAGTTCGAAAGATCCAGTGGTTGATCTAAGTGTTGGACACCAAAGGATTGATCTTAGCTACTATAACAAAGGGAGAAGGCAAAGAAAATTTTGAAGATCCATACCGGACCTGGTGCCACCACAAGCAACTTTCGCCGCGCTAAGGAAAGTCATTTCCTACAGGAACCCCATGCATGTAGCTCCCACATAAAAAAACAACTCACACAAAAATAGTAGCCCTTCACGCTATTCTCCATCTCACCTCACTCAAAACACAAACCCATTCAAAGCCCCTTTTCTCTCTCGTCAACCTGCCCCCATTAACGCATAAACAACAAACCCTCACTGCCCATTTCACGTACACAAATCATGCACAAGAAGCCAAAACAAACCTAGCCACCTCACATCCTACTTTCAACAAAGCAATTAAATAGCCTCCACCAACAGCCCCTTAATTATATGACATTTCCACTAAGTCAAATACAACACATCAACCCTCCACTAAACAACAAAGTAATTAAATAACCCCTTCATCAATGGAATCCAAAAACAACCTCAGCCCTCTTCTATAAGAAGCACAAACCCAACCATTCTTCAGCTAGCTCACCCACACCCAAGCACTCCAGAAAATCGTCCACATTGCCGTGAATTAACCCTCAAGCAAAGCCCTCAACCTCAGACATTCACGGCATAAACAACCCTTCAATTCACGTAGCCACTCAGCCAGTCAAGAAGAACCCTGGCTACGCCCTTTACGTTCACACATCCTTCAACAACCCCTCACATAGCATCCTCACTCCTCGCCCTCAACGAACTGCCCGCGTGAATTCACCCTTCAAACCATCACGCCCTTAAGCAGCCCAAACACATAAGCTACCTCACATCCCACATCGGCCACAAACACATAGCATTCACGCCCAAATACTCCAAGAATTCCCTCATAGCCGAGAACAAGCCCTAAATTCCCCTCCCTTCACGCCACAACCTCACGCCTAAAGACCATTTCACACAGCACTCATACGGCACCAAGAACCCTTCTTCTCTCTTCCACCTTCACTCCTGAAGCCCCCACAACAGTCCCTCCATTCACGCAACTGCCCTTCATTCAGCAGCCCTCCAGTCACGCAATAAAGCCCTTCATCACGCACCAAACCGCCCCCGTAGTAGCCCCTTCATCACGCCACAGCAGCCACCAACCCACCCGCCAAACTGCCTTCAAATCAAGCCCTCCATTATCGTAAAATAGCCCCTGAAAACTACCTCATAACCAATAAAAAAATTGCACCTTAACCACCGAAAAAACCCCTAAAAACTGCACCTTAACCACAAAAAAAAATAGCCCCTGAACTGCACACATCGAAAATCTGCCCAGTAAACTGTTGAAAACACAGCAAAACTGTCCAGAAAACTGCAGCCCTATTACCTCAAAAATGTCCAGAAAATTACCCATGTGTCACCGCAAAAACCGCAGCCCCCCAACACATCTAAAAACCACAAAACAATCCCCAATTACCGTGAGAAAAGTGACTAGAAAATAGCAGCAAACACAGTGAAATTAGCAGCCTAAAACAGTGAGGCAACGAAGGAAAACAATGGACCAGTAAATCAGAAAAGTTGCGGAGCATCAACCCTTCCTACGACAGTGAAACGCACTTCCAAGAGACAAATTAAGAGGTTAGACCTGAGGGCACCCTTTTTATCTTATTTCTTTTATTCATCATTATTTCTTCGCTTATATATGATGGATTTATGAATGTTGTGGCCATGGGATGAGTGAAATATGTGTTATCTCTTGTGGTATATTGGATGGAAACCCGGACGTAAATTCCATAGCTGAATCCGAATGGACGGTAATGCGGTTTGTACTTGGGAAACAATTCCACGTACCACTCGAGAGACACACATATTTCATTTCTTCCGACCTTGTGTTTAAGCATGATTTAGTCGTTTAGTATGTTATTTATTTTTCTAAGCATGACTTAGTCATTTAGTATGTTATTTATTTTTCTAAGCATGATTTAGTCATTTAGTATGTTATTTATTTTTTATGCATGATTTATCTATGTTTCTGCATGTGTTAATATTCATGAATTGTGTGCTTACCGTTATTCCGACTTATTTTTATGCATGCAAACTTAGATATAGGCCGTATATGAACTTATATGTAGATTACTTTTCCAAATGTATGTTGCGTAGACTTGGTTAAATTATTACACAAATCCATTCATTATAAGTGGCATAAGTAAGGGACCATTCTGAACCCAACGGTTTGAGGTCTTCCCTTGCGAGGGGTGAGTGCGGCCTTAAATCATTTCCCAGTTCACACTGGGTGGCGACTCATTTATTCTCTGATTTAGTCCCCAACGGGCTACTCCGTACTCCCGACTGGGCCGCGAGCTTGGAACAGCGTCACCGATTTCTGTGTTCTACCACATTAGGTTCTTATGGCTGAAGAAGACAAGCATAAGACTGCCTTTGTCATGGATTGGGGTACGTATTGTTACAAAATGATGTCGTTTGGGCTCAAGAATGCATGAGCCATTTACCAGCGGATGGCTACCACATTATTCCACGACTTGATGCATAAAGAGATTGAGGTATATGTGGATGAGATGATGGTGAAATCAGAAACGAGAAGCGGACATATAGAAGCACTGGAGAAGTTCCTTCAGCGAGTCGACAAATACAACTTACGGCTAAACCCCAATAAGTGTGTGTTCGGGGTAACATCAGGGAAATTATTATGCCACACAGTGGGAATTGGAGGAATAGAAGTAGACCCTGAGAAGATCAAGGCAATCACCGAAATGCCAGCGCCGAGGACAGAGAAAGAAGTCAGAGCATTCCTCGGGAAAAATTCAATACATCAGTCGGTTCATCGCCAAGTTGACGTCAGTATACGAGCCAATCTTTAAATTGCTGAGGAAGGACCAGCTAGTGAAATGGAACGATCAATGCCAAGAAGCCTTCGACAAGGTCAAAGAATACTTAGTGAAGCCTCATATTTTGAAACCTCTGAGACCAGGGGGCGATGATGGTACAAGCAGATGAGACATGGGTAGAGCATGCAGTCTACTATCTCAGCAAGAAGATGCTTCCATATGAAGCCCACTATCAGGAAGTAAAGAAGATCTACTTGGCAGTAGTATGGGTGTCCAGAAAATTACGTCATTACTTCCAATCTTACAAGATCCAAGTGGTAGCAAAAGAGAATCCTTTGAAGTATCTGCATTCAATACCTTCGCTAGTGGGGCAGTTAGGCAGATGGTTGGTGTTGCTGACAGAGTTCCATATTGAGTACCTCACTTCTAAAGTAATCAAAGGGCGAGCCGTAGCAGAGTTCCTGGCATTACAACCGATATAAGGAGATCAATACAAGTTTGAGTTCCCAGACGAGGAAATCCAAGCTATAGCAGCAAGGATGGAAGATGTATTTCGACGGAGCACTGAATTACAAAGGAGAAGGAATTGGAATCGTAATAATAACCCTTGAAGGAGAAACCTTGCCTATGGCCAAGAGGTTGACGTTCAGAGTAACCAACAACATGGCTGAATATGAAGCATGCGCCTTTGGATTGACTGCATTGATAACCTTGAGAGCTAAGAATGTTGAGGTCTACGGAGACTCGATGTTGGTAGTCCGACAGATGCAAGAAGAGTGGGAATTGAAGGAAGAACGGTTGAAACCCTACTTATTCCACCTCAGGAATCTGGCACAAGCCCTCCCCGATTGTAAATTCCAGCACTTGCTGCGAGAAGAGAATCAGATGGCAGACGCGTTGGCAACACTAGCCGTAACTTGGGAAAATCCAGAGAAATTGGTAATGAGACCTCTAGTGTTGACGACAACAAGCAGACCAGTTTACGAGATAGAAAGAATCTTGGAGGTGGAAGTCGACGATGGGAAACCTTGGTATTATGATATTCAGACATATCTGGAACACGGGGAAATCCCAGAAGAAGCAAGCAGAAATGACAGGATAGCCATTCAGAAGTTGGCCTCTCAATATGTGAGTTTGAGGGGAGAACTCTACAAGAGACAAGCGAATGGCATTCAGCTGAAGTGTTTGAGAAAAGAAGAGGCTCAAAAGGTAATGGAAGAAGTACATGCCGGAGTATGTGGACCACACATGAATGGGTTGAATTTGTCCCGCAAGATAGTAAGGCAAGGTTTCTACTGGTTGACCATGGAAGCTGACTGCGCGAAGCTGGTAAATCATTGTCATGATTGTCAAGCGCATGGTAACTTGAACCATTTGCTGCACACAGAGTTGCATGGGTTGTCAGAGTCGGAGAAATTCGACCGAACGCATCGAATGGACATCACTTTATAGTAGTAGCAGTAGACTACTTTTCAAAATGGGTGGAAGCCGAGTCATTCTGTAATGTTACAGCAAAGCAAATGACAAAACTCATAGCCTGGAATCTCATATGTCGATATGGAATGCCGCATCACGTGGTCACAGACAATGGAGTACAGTTTCAAGGAGAAACGAAGGCGATGCTACAGAAGTATGGGATAGGGCATCACAAGTCATCACCATACAGGCCGCAGGAAAATAAGGCAGTCGAGGCAGCCAATAAGATAATAAAGATGATATTAGCCAAGATGATGGAGAACTACAAAGATTGGGCCGATAAGCTGCCGTACGCCCTGTGGGGGTACAGAACATCTGTGAGAACAGCAATGAGAGCCACGCCTTACTCTTTGGTCTACGGAATGGAAGCAGTACTGCCAGTGGAAGTTGAGATACGGTCTATGCGGGTATTAGCAGAAGCAGAGCTACCTGAACGAGAGTGGGCCTCGCAGAGGTTTGAACAGTTGACATTACTGGATGAGAAGAGAATGAAGTTTTTACAACATATGCAGTTATACCAGAAAAGGTTGGCTTGAGCATTCAATAAGAAGGTGCGTCCTACCAAGATCAAAAAGGGTGATCTAGTTCTTAAGCAGTCGAAGCCATCGATGGCGGATCCGAGAGGAAAGTTCAGACCCAACTGGGAAGGACCCTACATAGTCCAGAAAGTGATGGGAAATGGAGCAGTGAGACGGTCAGATTTAGAAGGGAACAAGTTCACTGAGCCAATCAACGTGGATAGATTGAAGAAGTATTTTGCCTGAGGAAGAGAAGACCGAGCAGTCACCAAGGGAATTGGCGGGAGACCTAGCCCAACGGAATAGGAAATTCATTCATGTATGCATGCATACACATAACATATTTACATTCTCTTTTTGTGTTTGTTTTGTTTTGTATTCACATGAGAGACAGAGAAAACGGCAAATGCAAGCCAACCAGAAGCAGCAACAGTACAATGTCTTCAGTTTTAGGAATGAATCGGTATCAGTTTCGAGAAGGAATCCTAGGGTTGAGGCCCACATCATTATCAATTTTGGGAAGGAATCCCAGGGGGCGAAGCCCACATTATCAGCAGTGGAAAAGAAGATTTATGTGGAGTGAAAAAAAAAGTGAGAAGTCCTTGATGGTTAGACATATGTCCGGTGATGACATTGTTTATTGTAGGGTGAAACCTTAGAAACGATAAGTGCGAGATGTGCTCTCATCTGGTATTCTGAGTGACTGATCTCGGTTAGACTCACGATCACTTGATTACGGGATCTTAGCAGTAGAAGCCTGAGTAGTCGGCAAGTTGACTAGTTGAAGAGATGGCGGATCTGTGAATGACCGTTTGCCTAGATGTCCATCCTGGTTTACTAATGTTACGATATGTGATATGGTTGGAAATGAAGAAAAAGTCTCTGAAAAGAAAAGAAAAAAAAAACAAAATAGACCACCTATAACCGATAAGCGTGAAGCTACCCATGGGCGAGTGCTAGGACCACCATGAGGAGAAATGCTACCTTAAAGGGTATGTGTGTCGAAAAAAAAAAGAAAGAAAGAAAAGAGAAAAAAAAAGAAAAAAAAAGAAAAAAAAAGTTCAAAATGAAAAGAAAGAAAAGAAATAGACAAAAAAAAAAGAAGAAGAAAACCATATCATGTGGAGTACGAGGAAGTAATAACAGAGTATGATCAAGACATCTAGGTTAGTTAGACCCACTGATCCAATTCTCCGAGACAAAATCATCGAGTTGGCTTACTTAAGGATTAAGCTGTGAAAGAACCTTGGCATACACACACTGGGAGTCTAGTTTAGATCACTCACTCAGACGGTCGGATTTGAGCATATCAAGTACTTTGAAGGTTCTCTGGTTTCGACACGAAACATCCTTTGAGGACGAAAACATGTTTAGCTATCGGGATTATCTCATGAGAGGCAGTATAGTGTGTTGGTATGTAACATCACATCATAAGATCTACCTTGACTTAATGAAAGCAACAAAGAACAGTAAAATGAACCGAGACTGGGGCGACCAGTCTACTCTTTCTCATGCAGCATGATTCGGGAATGAACCATCACATCAGCAATGCCTCGGGGATGAGGTTCAGTATGCCGGGAATGGCATTTCGAGGATGGAGCATGGGTTGAGGCCCACATCAGCATCAGTTTGGGGATGAGTCCCAAGGTCGAGGCCCATATCAGTATCAGTTTTGGGGATGAGTCCAAGGGTCGAGGTCCATATCAGTATCAGTTTTGGGGATGAGTCCCAGGGTCGAGGCCCATATCAGAATCAGTTTGGGGATGAGTCCCAGGGTCGAGGCCCACATCAGTATCAGTTTGGGGATGAGTCCAATGGTCGAGGTCCACATCAGTATCAGTTTGGGGATGAGTCCAGGGTCGAGGCCCACATCATCATCAGTTTTGGGGATGAGTCCCAGGGTCGAGGCCCACATCAGTATCAGTTTAGGGATGAGTCCCAGGGTCGAGGCCCACATCTGCATCAGTTTTGGGGATGAGTCCTAGGGTCGAGGCCCACATCAGTATCAGTTTGGGGATGCGTCCCAGGGTCGAGGCCCACATTGTCAACGGTATTGGGATGCGTCCCAGGGTCGAGGCCCACGTTGTCAGCAGTTTCGGGATGCGTCCCAGGGTCGAGGCCTATATTGTCAGCGGTATTGGGATGCGTCCCAGGGTCAAGGCCCACGTTGTCATCAGTTGCAGTTCCGGGATGCGTCCCAGGGTCGAGGCCCACTGTATCACTAGCCGGGAATGGTGCTCCGGGAATGGAGCATAGGTTGAGGCCCACATCATCAGTTGCAGTTCCGGGATGTGTCCTAGGGTCTAGGCCCACTGCATCACTCACCGGGAATGGCGCTGCGGGAATGGAGCACGGGTTTAGGCCCACATCATCAGTTGCAGTTTCGGGATGTGTCCCAGGGTCGAGGCCCACTGCATCACTCACCGGGAATGGCGCTCCAGGAATGGAGCATGAGTTGAGGTCCACACATCAGTTTCAATTTCGGGATGCGTCCTAGGGTCGAGGCCCACTGCTTCATCAACACAGTTCGACGCAACAGGCAAATCAGATGGCAGCTGGCGAGCCAGGTAAGTGAAAATGCATTGCATGACTTTGATAAGATTGTCATTGTCACACACTGCACAAGTCCCATCAAAGTGGGGGCGACTGTAGGCAGTGCATTTTTGCATATAAGTCCCGATGATGAGTCTCATATAGAGACACTACATTTTGAGTTGCGGAAGTCACGGGAAACGGACATCGGAAGGAAAAATTCAAGAATCAATACCTTGTTGGATTTTATTCGTTTGCTTACCCTCAGATTCGCTTGTTGGATCTCTGTTTTAACTGTTAGCCTTGGCCCAAAACCCCCCACCAAGCCTTAGGAATCACTTCTCAATCCCTCACAATTCATCTTATTTTCTCTCTAAACTCACAATTCACGGCTCCCTCTATCCTTTGACTCTCTTATTCCCCTCTCACCTCTCTCATCTCGACATCAACTAAAAAACCCTAATCCTCTCTCTTGGACTCTCTCGGCTACAACAAAGAAACACAAAAAGAATAAACCCTAGCAGCCTTCTCTCATCATCTCTCCCTCACCATTCACGTAGCCTCTCATTCTTCTCAAAAGATACCTCTCTTTCTCTCGCTTATACCTCTCACTCACGTCAATCCTTTCAAGCCTTCAACTCTCGGCAAACCTAGGCTACTTCCTCTAGACACCTCACGCACCTCACAAAATATAAAACCTACATTGCCAAAAAATCCCAAGGAACCCCATGCATGCAGCTCCCACATAAAAAAACAACTCACACAAAAATAGTAGCCTTTCACGCTATTCTCCATCTCACCTCACTCAAAACACAAACCCATTCAAAGCCCATTTTCTCTCTCGTCAACCTGCCCCCATTAACGCATAAAGAACAAACCCTCACTGCCCCTTTCACGTATACAAACCATGCACAAGAAGCCAAAACAAACCTAGCCATCTCACATCCCACTTTCAACAAAGCAATTAAATGGCCTCCACCAACAGCCCCCCAATTAAATGACCTTTCCACTAAGTCAAATACAACACATCAACCCTCCACTAAACAACAAAGCAATTAAATAACCCCCCCATCAATGCAATCCACCAACAACCTCAGCCTTCTCCTATAAGAAGCACAAACCCAACTATTCTTCAGCTAGCTCACCCACGCCCAAGCACTCCATAAAATCTTCCCCATTATCGTGAATAAACCCTCAAGCAAAGCCCTCAACCGCAGACATTCACGGCACAAACAACCTTTCAATTCACATAGCCACTCAGCCAGTCAAGAAGAACCCTAGCTATGCCCTTTACGTTTACACAGCCTTCAACAACCCCTCACATAACATCTTCACTCCTCGCCCTCAACGATCTGCACGAGTGAATTCACCCTTCAAACCATCACGCCCTTAAGCAGCCCAAACACATAAGCTACCTCACATCCCACATCGGCCACAAACACATAGCATTCACACCCAAATACTCCAAGAATTCCTCCATAGCCGAGAACAAGCCCTAAATTCCCCTCACTTCAAGCCACAACCTCACGCCTAAAGACCCTTTCACACAACACTCATACGACACCAAGAACCTTTCTCCTCTCTTCCACCTTCACGCCTGAAGCCCCCATAACAGCCCATTCATTCACGCCACTGCCCTTCATTTAGCAGCCCTCCAGTCACGCATTAAAGCCCTTCATCACAGCCAAACAGCCCCCGGAGTATCCCCTTCATCACGCCACAGAAACCCCCAACCCACACGCCAAACTGCCTTCAACTCAAGCCCTCCATTGCCGCAAAACAGCCTCTGAAAACTGCCCCATAACCACCAAAAAAACTGCACCATAACCACCAAGAAAACTGCACCTTAAATCGGAAAAGTTGCGGAGCATCAACCCTTCCTACAATCGTAAAACGCACTTCCAATAGATGACTTAAGAGGTTAGACCTGAGGGCACCCTTTTTATCTTATTTCCGTTATTTATCATTATTTCTACGCATATATATGATGGATTTATGAATGTTGTGGCCATGGGATGAGTGAAATATGTGTTATTTCTTGTGGTATATCGGATGGAAACCCGGACGTAAATTCCGTAGCCGAATCCGAATGGATGGTAATACCGTTTGTACTTGGGAAACAATTCCACATACCACTCGAGAGACACACATATTTCGTTTCATCTGACCTTGTGTTTAAGCATGTTTCCGCATGTGTTAATATTCATGAGTTGTGTGCTTACCGTTATTCCGACTTATTTTTATGCATACAAACTTAGATATAGGCCGTATATGAACTTAGATGTAGATTACTTTTGCAAATGTATGTTGCGTAGACTTGGTTAAATTATTGCACAAATCCATTCATTACAAGTGGCATAAGTAAGTGACCATTCCGAACCCAACGGTTTGAGGTATTCCCTAGTGAGGGGTGAGTGCGGCCTTAAATCATTTCCCAGTTCACCCTGGGTGGCGACTCCTTTATTCTCCGGTTTAGTCCCTCGTGGGCTACTCCGTACTCCCGACCGGGCCGCGAGTCTGGAACAGCGTCGCCGATTTCTCTGTTCTACACTTTCGAAACTCCAAATCTTTCCTCTGGCGATCGGCATATGATTTTTGACGGATATGAGTTGTCTTCATCCTATATCTGATCAACTTTACTTTATATATTACTTCTTGCACTAGATCAGGTCCTAGCATCTTCTACTCCCTAGTCTCAAACCATCCCTCTGGAGATTTACACTTTCGGTCATATAGAGCCTCAAATGGATCCATCTGAATGCTCGTCTGATAACTATTGGTGTATACAAACTCGATTAAGGGCAAGTGTTGGTCTCAACTACCCTCAAAATCTATGACACAAGCCTATAGCATATCCTCCAAGGTCTTTATGATCCGTTCCGACTTACCATCTATTTAAGGATGGAAGGTTGTATTAAAATGTAGTGATGAACCTAAGGCTTCCTAAAATGATAGCCAAAACTTTGATGTTATCTGGGAAAATCTATAAGAGATTATTGATATAGATACTCCATGCAACGATATTATCTCATCCAAATACAACATGACATACTAAACTGCTGAATATGTAGTCTTTACTAGAAGAAAGTATGCGAAATTGGTCAGCTTGTCCACAATAAATGGAGTCATACCCATTGGAGGTACGTTTAAGACCAACCACGGAATCTATAGTGATTTTATCCCATTTCCACTTAGGTACATTGAGGCTCTGAAGTTTCCCTGCCGCTCGCTAATGCTCTATTTTCACTTGCTGGCAGATAAGGCATTTCGTAACGAACTCCACTACATCTCTCTTTATACCCTCCCACCAGTAAAGATCTTTAATATCATGATATATTTTAGCGATTCTAGGATACATGGAATAAGACGAGGCATAAGATTTCTTCAACAATGGATGTCTCAACTCTTGAATTAGGGGAACTACAATCCTGTTATGCCTCATCAAAAGGCCCTCGCTATCCATATGATACTCATCATCCACGTCTTACTCTAATCTGCTTCAAACCTACTGAACCTGAGGATCTTCTTTTTGAACGGCTCTGATCTCATATATAAGGGTGGACTAAACTTGTATTTGCGCCAATAAGACCCTCTAATATATTATATGGAAACTCACTCCATCTTGAATACAATTTTTCATTTGCCTAGCCAAATGTCATTTCTATATCGACAAATACATTAGGCTCCCAATAGATTTCCTGCTTAAGGCATCTGCTACTACATTAGCCTTGCCAGGGTGATATTAAATGAAGCAATCATAGTCTTTCGGTAGTTTAATCTATCGCCTCTACCTTAAGTTAAGATCCTTCTAACTTTGGATATACTTGAGACTCTTATGATCAATGTAAATCTCAAAATTTTCACCATTTAAGTAATGCCTCCATATTTTACAGGTAAAAATTATTATTGCCATCTCGAGATCATGGTTGGGATAATTCTGTTCATATGACCTTAGCTGCTTGGATGTATAGGCAATGAATTTTCCTATCTGCATCAATACGCATCCCAAACCCACTCTAGAAGCATCATAGTACAATGTAAACCCTCATTATCTAGATGGAAGTGCTAGAAAAGGAACGTTGGTCAATCATTATTTAAGCTCCTAGAAGCTTCTCTCACAGGCATTTGTCCACACAAACTTCATATTCCTTTAAGTCAGTAGCGTTAATAAAGTAGCTATCCTGGAAAAATTTTCATTGAACCTTCTGTAGTATCCGGCTAACCCCAGGAAGCTACGAATTTTGGTCACACTAGTGGGTCGATGCTAGTTCTGAATGGACTTGATCTTTTGGGACTCCATACTTATCCCTTCCTTCGACACAACTTGTCCTAGAAATATAACACTAGACAACCAAAACTCACACTTTGAGAACATAACATACAACTTATGCTCCCTCAGTGTCTGTAGTACTTGATGAAGATGCTCCGAGTGCTCTTGTTCACTGCGAGAATACACCATGATGTCATCGATAAAGACTATCATGAACCGATCTAGAAAAGGCCTCGATACCATATTCATCAAATCCAGAAAGGCTGTTGGGGCGTTAGTCAGGCCAAAAGACATCACCAAGAACTCGTAATACCTATATCTGGTTCGAAAAGCCTATTCAGAACATCTTCCTTCATAATATTCAACTGATGGTATCCTGACTGAAGATCAATTTTATAGAAGCATTGTGCCCTCTGCAGTTGGTTAAACAAGTAATTGATCTTTGGTGGCAGGTACTTACTCTTAATTGTCACCTTATTTAACTGCCGATAATTGATACACAGTCAAAAGGTTCCATCCTTTTTCTTTTTAAATAACATCGGTGCACCCCATGAAGATACACTAGGGTGAATGAAACATGATAGACATTAAAAAATGTAAATTTAATAAAAGCGAAACTAATCATTTTACACTTATAATTTCATTAATTCCTTTAATTTAGCACATTTGTAAAATAATAATTATATTTATATTTTATGTATTTTTATTGTGATTTTTATTTATTGTGTAGGTAAAATACTGCTTCAAATTCTCAACGGGAAAAATGGATATGAGATTTGAATTCCAGGACCTAGAAAACCCAAAAGAGTGTGACAGTTAAATTTAGATTGGATTTGGAAAACATTCACCATGTTTAGATTGACAATAAAATGAGCTTATAATGTATTTACCCACATATATATTTATTATTATTATTATATAAATAATTATATAATATATATAATATATTTTGGAGGACCCACCAAAATTATATATATATATATATATATATAATATTATATAAAATATTAATATATTAATTAAATAAAAAAAAAAGAAAAAGGTTGCCATCACCTTTCGATGGATGGCGACCTTTGAAGAAAATTTATTATATAAAAAAAAAAGAGAATAGCAATTAAATAGGTGTTCGACATCCTCTATAAATATAATATGCTCAACACCTCATTCTTCAATGGGATTTCCATAGTTTTCTCTGAAAATTTGTGGAGTTCCAGCTCTTGTGTGTTTTAGTTTTTTTAAAGCTTTCTTATAATTTTTTTTTATTTCAGTAATAAAATTATGTGTGTTTTTATTCAAATAATTAGTAGTTAATTTCATCATACTGGGGTAAATGATGAAGCTTTTAATATGAGAATATAGATTAATCTCACTTATATTATAATATATGAGTTGTAATCCAAGGATTAATATTTAATTTAAATCTGGATTAATTATTGAAAATTTTTATTACCGTATATATAGCTAGCTTTATTTATTTGGCATAATTGAGTACCTAAC